>JAADVZ010000258.1:0-36559 GCA_023335925.1 Pythium phragmitis | reverse complement strand
GTGTATCAAAGAAACGATCGTCAGTGAGAAGATCGTCCGCGTCGATACGCTGTACATGCGTCCGATCTTCAGTGGCGCGACCGCCAACTCGAACAACGACCACAAGATCCAGTGGTGGATCAACAAGTGGGGTACGGAGTCACAGCAGGTCGTGGCACAGGAGCCAGGAGCGAAGCCGCCGGCGTGCAACCTTTAGTTTGATCCCCGATACGGCACACCGCCACGTCACTCGTGAAAGCGGTAGTATATAGTTCGTGGTGTGGTGCTGTAGCTCTTTTCTACTTGTTTGCCCAGTACTAGTATACTTTATTAGAATTAACAATGGATACTGTAATAACAATCGAATATCTTTTCATGAAGTATTCCTGATGACCCAGTGAAGGCTTCCTGAGATGGCGCGTGGGGGGCAATACGCCGAACTGGCTCGAGTGGGATAACGCCGCGTGGCATCCACAGACGCCAACGAATAAACCACGCGACTTACGTGATCAACTGCCGCCTCTCTCGTGGCGAATGATGTCACCACAAAGGATGCCATGATGATGGAGAAAGCACCACATCTTATTGTACCCCCATGGTCTCTTAATACTACCCCGACGTTTTTCCGCACGCGGCACAATTGAAGTCTTCAAGTATGTCGCTCGCCGCCTGGAGCGGCAGCTTCTTCGACGGTGCCTTGGCCGCCGGTATTAATATCAACCTCCTCCCATGCACTATCTCTTTATATGGAGCTCACTGAGGGTCTCTCGCTGCCGTTGTATGCGTTCTGCAGTCGCCGGCAGTATCCGCGCGCTCGCAGACCCGAGTCTGAAGCAGGTCTTCTGGAGGTTGGTATTTTCCTAATGACATTACCATTCCACAGTCAGCGTCATCCCATCATTCTTCATCGCAGGAGTGCCAAGCAGTTGTTTGCGTGGTCGGTCGTCCTCATCGTGCTCGTCCACGCGCTGCTGCTGCCCGTGGAGTGGATACTATCGCTGCTCCTACCGGCCGCGTGGATCGACGCGAGCGTGCGTGCGCTTCGGTACGCCATGGTCTCGACCATTCCGTTCGTGGTCGTCACGGGCTCAAGGTACTTGAATGTCGCGCTCTTTGAGGACGCCTTCTTTGCCGGGCTCAGCGCACGCGACAAGGAGCTCGCGACTCGGATCCGACAGGTAGTAATACTCGTGCGTCTGCTGCCCCAAGGGATTCATATTCGAATTGACGTATCTTCTTCTGCTGGGACCCAGCGCGAGGCGATCTACTGGGACATGGAGTATTTTCGCCACGCGATCCTCGCGGGCGCTCGACAAGGAGCCTTTGGACTGCTCGTCGTTGTCGTGTCGCCTCTCCTGGGAATCGTAGTACCCATTTTCCGCTTTGGCTACAAGTACGCTTTCCCCGGTTTTGTCCCGTTTCGCTCTGCTGACAGACTCGGCCTTTCTTCTTGATAGAACGCGCCGCATGGAGAAGTTCTTTTGGGTCCCGATCGTCCTCGCGTTCTGCTTCCCATGGACGCGCGCAGTTGCCGTGCGCATCGTCGGCGTCTGGATCAACTCGCGCGAACTCACGCGCGAACTGTACGATCCCGTGATTGCGCGACTCAAGTCGCCGGGCGCATCCACCAGTGATCCGCACGCGTACGAGTGGCACACGGACCGCAGCGAAGCCGCGCGGCTCGGCTTTTCCATGGTCATTGGCTTTCTCCTCGAAGTGCCGTTCCTTGGCCCGTTTGCGTGGTTTGCGGCGTTTGTCGCCGCCGGCCTACGCACCCCCGAGCTCATCAACGTTGACGGTTTCCAGAGAAAACAAGAGTGAATGGAACAAAAGAACCCCTCGTCTATTGAATTATTATTTGGCCTTGTACCAGGAATCGTCGACCTTGGCGTCGACTTCTAACGCCACGGAGAGCGGATCTTTGAACGGATGCTCCATGAGGTGGACCACGAGTGCGAGGGCTTCGGGCACAGTCTCTTCCGGACCCTCAACGATGATCTCGTCGTGGATCTGACACACCATCTCCCACCCGAGCTCGCGCAGTCGTTGGTTTTGATGGATCTGGAGCATGGCCTGCATGACCACGTCGGCCGCGGCGCCCTGGATCGGCGTGTTGATCGCCGCACGCTCGGCATGGGCCTTGGCTTTCTTCTCCGCCAATGTGCTGCCCCGGAGCATCGCGTCAGGGAGCCGACGGTACCTCCCCATAAGCGTACGCGTGTACCCAAAGAGCTGCGCCGTTTGGATCGCATTCTGCTGCCACTGCCTCACTTCTTGGCGGTCGGCATACCATTTCTCGAGCGTCTCGGCCGCTTCCTTGCGGCTCACGCCGAAATCCTTCGAGAGTCCATATGGCGTCTTGCCGTACGCGATCGAAAAGTTGAGAATCTTGGCGTTCTTGCGCTCGGCCGCAAACTTGTCTTTAAGCAACGGCGCGGGCGGCTTGCCCTTGCTGGAGTCCCACTCGAGCAGCGCCTCGCCCTTCTCGACGGCCTTGGCGACATAATCGTACATGCCCATGGCCGTGCGCGAGTGGAAGTCGCCGCCGGCCTTGAACGCCTCGATCATGGCTTGGCACTGCGTGACGTGGGCCAGCAGCCGCAGTTCCAATTGCGAATAGTCGGCAACAATTAGCTTCTTGCCGGGCGGTGCGATAAACGCGTCGCGAATCTTGTATCGGTCCTTGTCGAGCGCGGGCTGGTTCTGCAAATTTGGCTTACGGGAGGAGAGGCGGCCCGTGTCGGTATTCAAGTTGAGCGAGCAGTGGACGCGGCCGTCGGCGTCGGCGAGCTCTTGTAGCGGCAGAATGAAATTGTTGAGCATCGTGTTCATGCTGCTAATGTCAAACAGTGCCTTGAGCGCGACACAGGCCGCGATGCCTTCTTCTTTATCCGCGAAATGGTCGTACGCACGGCCATACCTGGGTGGGACGGCGTCGGGGTTCCCCGCGAGTTCTTTGAGCACATCAGCGCTCGCTGCGGGCATACCACTGGCCGTAAACTGCGTCGGTGGAATGCCCAGTCCGCGAATCGTGATGCTCCGCTTCTTCAGCGCCCTTGTCTTGCCGCCTTCAATAATTCCCTCAGTGTTTTCAACGTCAAACGACCGCTCAGCGGGCAGCACTTCGCGCGGTTCTTTCTTGGAGCGATCAATGTAGGGCGCAAACAGTAGCTGCTGCTTTTGCGCGGCGCTAAACATGTTGAGGCGAGGCGCGTCGTCGCAATACCGTGAGGCCCATTCCAGTACTTGCTTTTCCAGTCGCGCACGATCTTCTAGGGCCCGACGCTCCACGTCCTTGAGGTACGCGAGGTCGACATGCATGCCCTTGCGTTCAATGTCCGTGAGACACGCGCCAAACGGCACAATGTACTGCTCGTAAAAGTCGTACATGGAGCCGCTCCGCGTGGTCTCGCCCGTGGGGCTTTTGTCTTCGAACCACAGCGTCTGGGAGAGCTTGTGCTGGAGAACACGGTGCAAGAACCATGTGCACTCGGCGTCAAACATACTGTACCGGATCCAGCGATTCCGGAATTCCGGGAACCGCTGGAGCTCGTCAACGTTGGGCATGATGCGTTCCTTGCCTTCCGAGCCGTCTTTCCGGAGCTTGGGGATCCCGAACAATTCCTTCATGGGCTTCTTGCGCTGCAACAGCAAGTCTTCCGACAGCGCCTCCAAAGAGTACCCGCCGTTCTGGAACCGCGCCGTGTTCCAGAGCCGCGCCATGTGCATCGTGTCGCCGCCGAGGCCCTGGACGTCGATGCCATGGTTGTACAGCACGTGGCGGTCAAAGCTGTAGTTGTGCCACACTTTCTTGTACTCGCTGCTCTCGAGGAATTCGCTACAGAGATGAATCCACCCAGGTCAGTCGTCACTACTACTCCTACTACTACTGTACGAGATCCCCGTACCGAAAGTATTCGAGCGTGCCCTCGGCCGAGTCGAGGTTGTCAATCCACACGTATGGGCCATTGCCATAGTCGACGTCGGGCCCACTGTACAGCGAGAGACACGTCACCTTGCCATTGCCCACGGGACCGACGGCCTTGACGTCAATGTCCGCGACCTCTGTGTCACACGCATGGAAATGGGCCGGTCCGAGCTCGCGAATCTTGTCGATCACGCGCTGTGCACTGGCCTTATCCTGGATCAAGTTCACGGGCAGCGCGTCGTCGTCGGCCGTGCGCAAACCCTCGAGCAGCGTCTTGTCAATCTCGTCCGACGTAACATACTTCATTCGCGCCTTGCCGGTCGCCAAACCCCGGAACGTCACGTTATCTAGCGCTGCATTCAACTGTGCAAGCCGCGGCCGCTGGAACGCGCTCCGTGCGGCTGCAGCGCATGCACGGAACGTGCCGCTGCGTATCATTTCCGACGTGATCTCTTCACCACGAGCCAACTTTCGTTTTAATAACCGGTATGGTATCGATAACTAAACCGGTATCCTGACTCATGTCACCTACCTCGAATAGTAGCCCTCCGCGTTGACGGCGATCAAGTCGGACTCTCGAAAGTCCATCATTTTCAAAAGAACGAGGAGATCCACAGGCTCCCCCCCCCTCCGCCCCCCACAGCCTCGCGATGGACGGCATCAGCAGCAACGTGTACTTGGGCGCGGGCGTCGCCGTGATCGCGATCTTCGCGCTGCGTCTCTGGAATGCGTCGGTGGAGGCGCAGAACGAGCGGGCGATCGCCGCCGCACGCGAGCGCCAGGCCAAGGCCAAGGCCGAGAAGAAAGAGATCCGCCGCCGCTTTTTCACACTCGAGGAGCTCAAGGAGTTTGACGGCGAGAACGGCAAGCCCATCTACATTGCGATTCTCGACGAGGTCTACGACGTGAGCGGCAAGCAAGACTTTTACGGGCCTGGCGCGAGCTACCATTTGTTTGCCGGTCGTGACGCCTCGCGCGCGCTCGCGCTCATGTCGTTTGAGAAAGAGGACCTCGACAACGAGGATGTGTCACAGCTCAGCTTCATGGAGAAGGAGACGCTTGATGACTGGGTTACCAAGTTCTCGGTCTACAACCAGTACCCGAACGTCGGCCGCATTTTGCGTCGCCGCGATCTCACACGCGAGCAGCTCCGTGTCTTCAATGGCGTCGACCACCCGCGCAAGAACTGCTATGTGGCCGTGAACGGCAACATCTACGACGTGACGCTCGACGGCATGAGCCACTACGGCCCCAAGGGCGGCTACAGCCAGTTTGCTGGCCGTGACGCCTCGCGTGCGCTTGCCTGCATGCTGCTCACAGATGAGGCGCTCGATAACCCGTCGATTGAGAACATCACCGAGGCTCAGCGCAAGACGCTCTCGGACTGGGAGACCAAGCTCGCGCAGAAGTACCCGGTCATCGGTAAGGTCCTCGACTAGAGTGTTGATCCCGTGTGCCCGATTCACATGCACGAGCGAGGATACGCCATGCAGTTTCTCTTTCTTTCTAGCTTTCTTGAATTCCAATTCATTACACGTGCATCCCCTTCGCTAATACTACGTACACCTCCTTCCTAATACTACTAATAAAATGGTGCTTAGCGAACACGTCACTTGCAGAAAAAGCATGCTGCTTCTTCTCATACAGGCGCAATGGGCATCAACGTCGGACGCGAAGTTGACGCCCATTGCGCCTGTATGCCACGCGTAAACGTCATGGTCCGCATCTGACCGAATGCAATGTTCTGATTGGCCGAAATATTGTTAATCGTCTTGGGACAAAGGATCAGATACTTTCGTTAAAAAATGCAGTAGTGACGCTCCCTGACTTCAAGGTCCGTGCTGGTTGTCGCATCTTTCCTTTCCACCAACGGTACGATCTTTATTTACCTTTATGCATGGAGCCCAAGCGCACAGTCCAAATTAGTTCTTCGTTCCCATCCAGATCGATCTCCTTTTTCAGCATGGGCAATGCACTCGGCACGCCGCCCAATGGCCCAAGTGGACTGCCACGAGGACAGACGAACCCAGAGAACGGCAGCGAGTCGTCTCGTCGCAATTTCACGCCCCCGCAGCTAGCTGAGTTTGATGGCAGCCATGGCAAACCCATATATGTCTCGCTCCTAAGCGATGTCTTCGATGTGAGCGAGAGCAGCGACTATCTCTTCGGTCCAGGCGGCAAGTACCACGCGCTCGCGGGCAAGGACGCGTCCCGTGCGCTGGCCACCAACACACTCAGCGATGCCAACATCGCCAATCTCGATCTCTCGGACCTCACGGACCAGCAGCTTCAAGTACTGAACGATTGGGTGAAGCGGTTCCGCGACGAAAAGAAGTTTGCGATCGTTGGCCGACTCGTGGCCCCCATGGATCTCACACGCGACGAGCTGCGCCAGTACACGGGACTCGATGGCCTGCGCGGCACGACGCTGGTCGCCCTCAACGGCACGATCTTTGACGTGACGCTCAACGGACTCGCGCATTATGGACCAGACGGTGCCTACAGCCAGTTTGCTGGCCGCGACGCCTCGCGTGCTCTCGCGCTCATGTCGCTAGACGACGAGTGCCTGGACGATCCGCATCTCGACGACCTCAGTGACGTCCAGAAGTCGTCGCTGTCCGACTGGGCCACGCGCTTCCAGCAAAAGTACACGCCCATCGGCAAGCTGCTCCAGTGAGCCATTTTCCAGGATTAGTATCTACGGTAAACACCGTAAATAAGCGCGACCAAGTTGAAGTGGCTCTGGCTTATAAAACCTCATTTTCTCATCGCAATCTTTTTGCATCGAGGTTTTAGAGAAGAAAGAAGTTTCCGTCGACCAGCGGTCGTTGAAGGGCGAACAAGGGGAAGGCGGCGATCGTGGTCGCGACGCGCGTGCTGACGGTGTCCCAACGCATTTCTCGGTAGATCCAAGCTATCCATTCGATTGATCGTCTTCTCGCGGTTCTATCCGTGGTCTTTTCATCGCTGGACGAGGTCTGTGAGTCGGAGAATCTGCATCGCAAGACATGGGCAACAAGTCGTCGACTCGCGCGCCGTCGCCGGCTGAAAAGGCCTTCCAGCAGGCGCTCTCACGGCCGTCGGCGCTGCGCACTGGTATGTTCAATCTTTCGCCCGCCGGCCACCACGGCGTGCCCGTTAACGCCAAGACCATGGCGTTTTGCGGGCTTCAGGGCATCCTCGCGGTCGGCACGGCCAGCGGACACGTCAAGCTCTACGGACGCGACGGTCTCGAGTTTCTCCTCGATGCGCCGCGGTCCACGTCGAATCTCACCATTGGTGTCGTCCACATGAAGTTTACGGCCCAGCAGAGACTCGTTGTGACGTATTCCAACAGCTCGATCCGTATCTACAGCCTCGCGAACCCAATGCGGCCGCAAGTCGAAGTTCCCGAAACGTACGTATTTGAGCACTCTGGACTGTGTGTTCGGTCGGATCTAACTCTATGGGCTGAATGTGCTATATTGTTGATAGATGGACACTGAGCACCATCACGTGCATTGAGACCATCACGTACCTCAATTTCCCCTTTATTTACGTGGCGCTGGACGACGGCAATATCCACGTACGGCCTCGCTCTCCCTTGCATCAGAGCTGCTCGCCGCGTACTGATATACGTGCGGTGATAGGTGTTCCATGAAGAAACTGGCAAGACTAGCACGTACGTGATCGCACCGCGCGACTGTGGCGTGACGACCCCCGAGGACGAACGGCATTTGCAGTGTGTCACTGCCATGGCCGTGAACCCGCGCGACGCCAATCAATTGCTGATTGCCTATGAAGTGTCACCGACGATATTTCAGTGGGATGTGGCCAAGCACAAGATGACCAAGGAGTTTACTCTCCCCAGCAAGAGCAAAACGACGCCATCGCCGAAATCAAACGATCCAAACTCCGTGATGTGCCTCTCGTGGCATGCCAGTGGCAAGCGGTTTGTCGCCGGCTACAAGCACGGCGGCTTTGGTGTCTTTCGGTATGATAAGCCCTACGGTCTGTACCACACGCTGATACCAGTACCCACCGGGGAACCCCTCGCCCCCGTCTCACGGATTCATTGGATCTGTGCACCACCGACATCGCGCCATTCGCACTTACCAGGCGCCGTGATTTTGGCGGGCGGGCGCACAAGCAAAGAGACCAACTCGCTGACAATCGTTTTTCCTCCGCGAGAAATGGTGGACGACGAAGCCATCACCGCCTTTGTGAAATCCGAGCAGCTCACGTGGCAGTCCACATTGATCCAGCCCAAGAACCTCTCGGAGATTGCAGCATTTGCGATCGCTGCCGACCAAGTCGATTATAGTTCTCGCCTCGCCCCCTTCTCTGCAATCATGCTCTCGGGGAACCCACTGGACGGCCAGCAGCCGGCAGTCAGTGTGCAGTGTCTGCCCTGCTTTGTGCGGCTCCGCGAAGGCGATAAGGAGGATTGGGAATGGATCCCCGAGCGCATGCCGAAACCGGTTTTTCTGCCACCGTTGTTGCTGCAACAGAGTGCGCTCACGACGTGCGAAGTCGTAAGTCTGGCGGGTTGTGACGGCTCGCTACAGGCCGATTTGATGGGAGCCGTTGACGAGGCCGCGATTGATCCAGTTCACCACATCACAATGGAGCAGGACTTTGACTGGCCCATCAACGGTGGTAGCGTGCTTGAACCACTGCTCAAAGGATTCATGCCGCCAACGGCTGGTTCGAGTGGAAGCCACGCGTTCCAGTCAGCGACGTTGCTACTGACGGGGCACGCGAATGGGTTTGTGACCTTTTGGGAAATCTACGCTTCGTCTGAGCGGACCAGTCGGGGCACGCTCAAGCTTCTCCATGTCGTGGATGTCGCGGGGCAGCTCAATCCGTTGCCAACGAATACGACGATTTCGAGTATCGCGTTTTGCGATGCGAGTCGCTCTCTCGTGGTGGGATTTGCAGCCGGAGAGATTGCCGTGCTCGAGTTTGGCAAACGATCCGACATTTCCAAGAACGTGCAAGCTGTCCAGTCACCTCGTGAAGGGGAGAAGTTCGGCGACACCGATGTGTCCAATATGATGAACGAGCTCGAAGATGACCAAACTGTCCAGACAGAAGCCGCGATGGATGACGAGTTTGAAGATACCGTCGGCTTTCACGTCGCGTTTAGCCTCCACATCCACAGCAGTGCGATTACGAAAATCTGCTTCTCGAGTGCCTACCAGTACGCGGCAGTCGCCGACGAAGCCGGTGTTGTGTCTCTGATTGAGCTGACGACCCACGACTACGAGCTGTTGATATTCGACGTATCGTCGGACGAACCTGTCTCAGTCGAGTCGCTTTTGCTGAGTGAGCTGGTCCAAGTGACCGAAATCCCCGTGCCCGCACTTTTTTCGTCCACATCATCCTCCCCGAACAGTGGCAGCAAATCGGGCTCCAAATCACCACCCGCTCGCGCTCCGTTCAATCACCGCTCGGCCAGCTCCCCGACACGCGATCAATCGCCTGTGATCCAGCATCGAGATGTTATTCCAATTCTTTTCGTGGGGCGTGGCAATGGCAAGCTCGAGATGTTTCACGTGCAGACGGCCAAGAAGATTGGCGACTCGCTGCTGGATCCCCACAAACTCTCTCCGTTGTCCTCCATTATAATGTTGGATGGTGCAGGACGACGCGTGGACATCAATGGACGACCATGGGTGGGAGTTGACCTTGGCGATGACGAGGCAGCTGATAAGGATCTGTCGGCCGGTGTATACAAGCTATCAGTCTCAGCTGAACTCCAACAACTGACAGAGCAAGCCCTCGCCGAAGCGATTGCCAGCGCAGCGGACAGTGAGATCTCGACCATTCAAAGCGGCACTGAGCACAGTGACAAGAGCGGCTCTAGCGAAAGTTCTCATCAGTGGCCACAGACTCACGTAGTCGAAACCAAGACCCCCGCGGGTTCTCTTGGGCTCCACTTGTTTACCGAAGTGCAGCAACACGCCGTTGTAAAGGGATTCGTGTTGGATAACGAGAAGGCGCTCGCACTTGCGGCCCAGGGCGTAGGCCCGGGCCACACGATTGTCTCGATCAACGGCGTGGATCTTTTGCCGTACAGCCGCGTCATCGTCTGCTCGGTGCTTGAGAAGCTGCGTGATCTCGAAAAAATCATGGTATTTGCAAAGGGTTTTGGCCCGTTGCCCGACACAAGCGGCGACCCGGAGGTTGGTTCTCTGCAAGACGCGCTCGCCGAGAAGCCACGACTGTTGCTGTGCACGTGTGGCAAATCGCTCCATCTCCTCCAGGCCATGCTGCCCAGGGCCTCCGAGATGGCAGCGGCTTCGAAAGAGGACCATCTCGCGCAGCCACTCGCGAGCATTGAAGTTTCCTCACAGATTGTAGTGACTGCCATCATCCGCGTCCCAGTACAGGACCGTGTCGAGAACTGTGTGATCGTGATCGACCAAAGTAATCGGCTGTACGTGATCACTTTGATGACACTGACGATGGTGTGGAGCGTCGACTGTCCGGCGCTGGGCAGCGGCGCACTGGACGGACTCCACTGTAGCGTCTCGGCGAGTGGAGAAGTTATCGTTGCGAGCGCCCTCGGCGAGGTTGAACGCATCTCGTTATTGTCAGATGCTGTGCACAAGGAGAATGCCATGCTGGAACGCATGGCCGTCAAAACCCGCCTGTATCTCGATGAACGCATCTATCCGTTTGAAAAAGATCTGCATGCGAGCCCCAAAAAGAAAGGCGGCATTGCTGCGCTCAAGAAACTCGTAAGTGGCACGAAAGACGCAGCGTGCGATCTCCACAAGGTCTTCCAGTTCTCAGCCGAAGACGCTGACCGGCGACGACTTATGGGTGACCGCACGTCGGCAACGTCACCGAAGATGGAAAGTGACGAGAAGGCTGCGGTCAAGAAGACTGAGCAAGGCCTAGGCGCGACCAAAGACGCATTGAACCAGGCCGCACAGGTACGGAGCGTATACTACAATTGATGCGTATGCTCTAATGACGTACTGACTGACCATCTAATTTCATGTATAGCATCTCCAACAACGTGGGGAGAAGCTGAGCGACTTGGCTCTCAAGACCGAGCAGATGCGCGACACGGCAGAGGATTTCTACAAGACCATGAAAGCCTTCAACGATAAGAACGAGACGAAGAAGTGGTACGAGTTCTAACGACGCGAGGCGAGAACACGGCAGTACATAGGTGGATAGATGTCGTCACAGTGCTTCTCTCTGTCTGTCTCTCTCTCTCTCTCACTCGTCCTCTAGGTCTCCTTTTCGTGGTCCATCTTGTACAAGACCCGTACGAGTGTGAGCCCCTGAGGAGGTGCACCTTGACCAGCCTTGGATCGATCTCTCGTCTCAAACAAATGCGCGAGTTCATCGGGCTGGATCCGTCCGAGCCCAACGTCCACGAGCGTGCCGACCAAATTCCGCACCATCTTGTACAGGAACCGATCCCCATGGAACCGAATGCGAATCCGCACACCCGTGTCATGCTGCTGCTCCTCCTCCTCGTCTTCATCCTCTTCCACTGGTCGCAGCGGCTCCTCCACGAGTTCGACTTGAAACAGTCGGCACACGTTGCCCTTGCTCGTGTCGCGGTTCTGCTGGCTGCTTTTCGGCGGCGTGAACGCCGAATAGTCTTTCGCGACGGGGGCCGCCGTCAAATGCGCCATGGCCTGTCGCATGCGTTGGGTAGCGAGGGGCTTCTTCATGAACCACACACGGTGGCGGTCGAGCACGGGCCGGACAGGACCGCTCACAATCACGTACTCGTAGATCTTGCCCACAGCGTTGGCGCGCGGATCAAAGCCCCCCACGTTCACTGCTGATGCTGTCGATGATGATGGCGATGGAAGTGTGCGTAGCGAGCGGCACACGACGTCCTCGGGCAGCCGCGTGTTGAGCGCGTCACGGAACGCGCAATCGCCCGAGGCGCAGCGGCTTTCAAACACGACGACCTGGCCGCGTGCGTGGACGCCCTTGTCGGTGCGCGAGCAGCCCCTGACGCGCACACATTCTCCTGTCGTGCGTGCCACGGCATCTTCAATGGTTTCTTGTACTGTACGCATTGCGCCGCCATTTTCCTGCGCCTGGAAGCCGTGGAAAAGTGTGCCGTCATACTCGATCACACAGCGGCGCGACGAGGGCAACACGGTCTCGTCCGCATGGAGCGGTAGAAAGGCGCTCTTCTTGAGCTTTCGGGTGCCCGACGCGGCAGGCGTATCTTGTACTGTGCTTGAAGCATTCTGCGTGGCCCGGAAGCGGCGCTTGCGCTCGCTGCGCGACAGCGGCGTGGCCGCGCCATCCATTTTTGCCTAGTGCTCTGGTGAGGCGACGAATCCATTATATATGGAATTGGTCTTTATTTATGGTAATGTTGATGGCTCAGGTCCGTAATCAGTTTGGACCCTAGTGCTTTCCGATCAGCTCAAACAGATCATCGTTGGGCACGACGATCGCACTTACGCCCGCCCGTGGCGTGGCTGCGTGGGACAACACTGGCTAGCGCAAAAAAGCACCTTGAAATTGTCGATGCTGTTGATCGCCGTGCGCGTGAAGCCCGAGCCCCGGCAGCGCTGAATGAGCTGCTCGCCGTGCATACGGTGGCGAGCAGCTCCTGCACTTGGATGGGTTTTCCACACGGCAGTGTCGTTCATGCGGACCTGCCGTAAGCTTTGTAAAGGGACTCGAGCGTCGCCCCGAGAGCGTGCGTACGACCATCGTGAGGCTGAAGATCACAAACGTGGACGGCAACTACCACACACGCGTGAGCACGAGCGTGTGGCCGGGCGAGCCCCTCTCATGCGACGACACATGCCGTGGCTTGCTCGACTCAAAGCGTACAGAGATAAGCAAAGGACCAAAAGCCCCTCATCCTCCTCTATTTGCTGCTTGGAATCCTTCGCTATACGCAACATGGGTACACTACAACATTGACCAACACTCCTTCGTACCCGCATCCTCAGAAATATCGATATTGTACCGGTAATTTTTGATTCGGACCTTCTTTTCCGAGTCAAAAGTCCCAGAACCCCCACCGAGGAGAGATCCGTAGCGCACCATGTCGGACGACGAGGACTACGAGTTCGACTACAGCGATGAGGACGACGATATGGAGAGCGGCGACGTGGATCTCCACGTGCAGATCGAGAACCAGTACTACGTGGCCAAGGCGTTTCTCGAAGAGGAGCCGCCGCAAAAGCGCGACGCGCTGGCGGCGCTGCTGCGCGTCGTCGAGATGCAGCAAGACGACAAGTCGGACTGGGGCTTCAAGGCGCTCAAGCGCATTGTGAAGCTCCACTTTGAGGACGGCGACCACGACGGCGCGATCGCTAAGTACGAAGAGCTGCTCGGATACACGAAGAGCGCCGTGACGCGGAACGTGGGCGAGAAGGGCATCAACAGCATTCTGGACTTTGTGTCGACGAGCAAGGTGAGGGCGGAGGAGGCTCAGCGGGTCCAGTCGATAATGTACAGTGGAGCTGACTTGTTGGTGGATCGTAGAACTGGGAGATCTTGCAGCGCTTTTACGAGACGACGCTCGAGACGCTCAAGGAAGCACGCAACGAGGTACGGGACCTCCCGGCTCGGCACGGAGAGCTGCTGCTGAGTGTGTCGATGTGTGGGCGTATTATGAACGCATAGCGACTCTGGTTCAAGACGAATCTCAAGTTGGGCAACTTGCTGTACGAGATTGGCGACTTTACGCGGCTGGCCAAGGTACTACCGACGCCACTCTTCTTGAGAGAAGGCTGTTGGTTGACCTCTCCACTTTCTTACTGTGTGGTGGGTGTTTCTACAGATTGTAAAGGAACTGATCGCGTCGTGCGAAGGAGAAGAGAGCGAGGACGGCGTCAAGAAGAACTCGCAGGTTCGTGTCTGGCTGCCCACTCTCTCTCTCTCTCTCTCTCTCTCTTAACCATGGCTCCTTCCTCTCACGTATCGAGTAGCTGCTGGAAGTGTACGCGCTGCAGATCCAAATGTACACGTCGCAAAAGGACAACAAGAAGCTCGTGTCCATCTACGAAAAGGCCCTGCGCACCAAGTCGGGCGTGGCCCACCCGGTACGAAACGCAGTCCACCGCGTAGAGCTGTCCATACGTACTTACTCACACCTGTTCATCACTAGCGGATCATGGGTGTCATCCACGAGTGCGGTGGGAAAATGTACCTCATGCAGGTGAGCCTAAACCGGTTTGCATCGGGTCACCAGCTACAGTATTGATTGAACCCGTTCTCTCTCTCTCTCTCTCTCTCTCTCCCTGGATAGCGTGAGTGGGAGAAGGCCCGTGTGGACTTTTTCGAGAGCTTCAAGAACTATGACGAGGCCGGCGAGCCACGGCGCCTACAGTGTCTCAAGTACCTCGTGCTGGCCAACATGCTGAGCGAGTCCAAGGTCAGTGTCTTTGACTCGCAAGAAGCCAAGCCCTATGAGAACGACAAGCAAGTCGCGGCCATGACGCAGCTCGCAGACGCCTTTCTCCGTGACGAGATCAAGACGTTTGAGAAAGTACTGAGCCGCCACGAGGCCTCCATCATGGCCGATCCGTTCATCAAGCACTACATTGACCGGTTGCTCCACACCATTCGCAGCAAAGTGCTGCTCAAGATCGTCAAGCCGTACAAGCGCATGGACACGCAGTACATTGCGCGCGAGCTCAATGGCATTTCCGTGCACGAGGTCGAGTCGCTGCTGTCGTCGTTAATTCTGGACCAGAAGATTGACGCCCGCATCGACCAGCTCACGCACACGCTCGTGCTCTTGGACCGCAAGCCGGCCGCCAAGTTCCAGCACGCGGTCGCGAGCTGGTGCGACAGTCTGGAAAAGTTCCACGCGCTCACGGTGGACCGCGTGGGCTCGGGCATGTAGTTTCGTCGACGGAAGGACGAGCGTATCGCTATACTATATACGTGGTATTTGGGAGAGATTCTTTCTACTAACAGTTGGAGCGAAATAGGCGGCAAATTCACACAGGCCCGAGAACGACGCGCGATGGGTTTGATGGAGATCTCGCTGCGTGCGAGGGGCTGTGCGGGAGGGAGACGACCGCTGTCGCTTATGCGTGCGCGTCGACGGCGAGGGGCTTGAGGGCCTCGTAGAACGCGAGTTCGTCCCGCCGCTTGTCGGCGGCCTCTTTCCGGGCGAAGAGCCACGCCGCGCCAATGCACACAAACGACCAGACTGACCAGAAGAGGCAGAAGCGGAACCCGACGCGGTACGCGCAGGCCTCGTCGCAGTACGCAAAGTACGTGTCGGGCTTGCCGTGCTGGGAGAGCACCCACTCCATGACGAGACCCGTGAGGTACGGCGACAGTGCATAGCCCACGAGGTTAAAGACCATGACGGAGAAGGACGACGCGAGCGCGCGGTGCTGCGCCGGCACGACCGAGATGAAGATGCCCGTGCAGGCCGGCAGGATCGAGCCGCCAAAGAAGAGCAAGAGCCAGAGAAACGCCGCCGTGATGTAAATGTCGTCGAAAAAGGTCGTGGCCGCGGCAATGAGAAACGCCGTGACGCCCAGCACCATACAAATGCCCAGAGACTGCGCGCGCTGCTCGACGCCAATGTAGCCGCCGTACCGATCAATGAGCCAGCCGCCGAAAAACACGCCAAAGACGGGGCCCGTGCCGGCCACGAGGACAAAGAGCCCGTTCACGAGGTACTTGGACGCGTGGAGCGACTTGATCATGAAGATGGTGCTCCAGTACTGCACGCCCGTGACGACGAAGTAGACGGCCGTGAGACCGCACACGATGAAGCAGTAGGTCGGGATGGTCGCGAGCGCGCGGAGTCCGTCCGAGAAGGAGCCCTGCTCTTCGCACGTGTCGTAAAACTCGTCGTCGTAGATGGACGCCTCGAGGTAGCTTCTCGTCGGCGACTTGGAGGGGTTCTGCGACACGGCACTGTCGAGCGCACCGTAGCCCGACGTGGACCGCACCTGCGGGTACGAAGGGATCATCGTCACGCTCATCTCCATGGGCGCCGCGATCGTGATCGTGCCGTTTTCGTGGGGCGGGACGACGTGGTCGCCGTGGAACGCACTGAGCGACGTGCGCTTGATCTCGGGCGAGCCTTCGGTCGCGCTCGAGCGGAAGCTGCGCCGCAGCACGGACGATTCGTTCTCCAGCTGCGAGAGCTGCTGGTTGTGGTGGAGCTGGCGAATACCGCGCTGCGTCGAGCCGCCAAACATGGACGCGCTCGCGAGCATGACGTCTTCCTGCTCGTGGTGCGGTCCGCTCCAGCTCAGCGGCGGCGCCGTGCCCAGCTTCACGGTCTCTTCAATGTAGTTGAGAAACGACCGGTTGAGCGGATCCGTGAGCCCCGACGTCGTGCGGCTGCTGCCGCGCTTGATCTTGTGGAGCTCATCCATGGGCACGGCCGTGACCGGGATGAGCGGCATGGACTCGGTGCCGGCGGCCTCGTCGCTTTCCGAGTCTTGAAACGTCTCCATCGCGGCCGCGGCCGCGGCGGCCTCGAGGATATCGTCCACAGTCTCCATCGACTGGTTCTCTTCACTCGGCGGGCCCGTGCGGCTGCCAATGCTGCTGCTCTCGTGGGAGTTCGAGCCGACGCTCGGGACGCGGTGGCCGCTGCGCGCGCTTTCGCTGCGGATGACCAAGTGCTTGCGCGGCACGAAGTAGACGGCGCACATGAGCGGACACATGGCCACAAACTGCACGAGAAAGGGCCAGCGCCACGTCTGGAAGAGATGGAAGCTTTCCGGGACAAACCAGTTAGACACGGTGCCGGCAAAGTAACCGAGCATGACGCCCATGGGCACGCTGCCCTGGAGGTAGCTCATCCAGCCGGCCACTTTCTCGCGCGGCGCGTACTCGTCGACCCAGAGCGGCGTGTAGATGCACGGAAACGCCTGCGTAAAGCCAATGAGCGCGCGCCCGAGGATCATGAGGTTGGCGCTGTACACGTGGTTGGTCGGCAGGAGCGCGAGCAGCCCCGTAGCGAGATTGTTGCAAATAAGACTCGCACCAAGCACGTGCTGCGGGTTGTACCGCTGCAGCAAGTAGGCGCAGAGGGGCGACGCAGCGCTGAGCGAGAAGTAGACGACGCCGCCGAGCGCGCCCTGCTGCGTCGCGTTCATGTTGAGGTCCACACTGAGCTGGTCGAGCAGGCACGGAATGGCGCCGGCCTCGAGGTAGATGATGACCTGCGCGAGGATAAGATACTTGAAGAGGTACGAGGCCTCGGCGCGCGTGCGCTGCATGTACTTTTCGCGGCGCGCATCGCGGGCGGCGTCGCCGTCGTCGGCCGTCGGGAGATGATGGAACGCGCCGGCCATCAATCACTCGATAGACGTCACGGGGGTTAGACGCTTCTCCGGGCAGAAAGACGCGCGAGTGAGGAATGGTGAACGGGGAGAGAAACCTTTAGTCGCGGTTAGACGGTCTCGCTCTCTGCCTCTGGGAAAAGATGATCGCGTCACACGCAAGCAGCCGATCGAGAGGGCTGAAAGGGGCAGGAAACTCTCTTCCGCGCCGAGCCCCGTATGGTGGAATATTGGAGGTGGCTTGGCAAGGATTCCCGTGGGCAGTGACGCGATGAAGTGGCTAGAATAGTGGCCCCTGTTGTTTCGGTTTTTTTGGACGGATTTTTTGGGGCCGTCGCGCCAACCTTAGACCTTGATGAGAGGGAAACAGCCGGTCGGATTCTGTACCTACAGTGTGGCTTTCAGGCTGAAATTCAGCCCAGTCAGCTGAAAACGGGGTTGTATTGTCACGGTGGCTTCACTGGTCAATGTGAATTGACTGCTGCCTGCAAGAAAAAGAAAACTGCGACAGCGACAGTGTTGTTCGCACTCGAGTCAACGGAACAGTAGGGAAAAAATGGGTGGGTCTTTACGTGCTTGGTCGATGGTGGGACCTCTCATTGTAGACCTATCAGGCAGAACCATCAGCAAGAAAGACGTCCCATTCCTTCTTCTTGCTTGGGCATCAATCAGTCAGTTCGTTTCGGTCCTTGTTTTGGTCGCTCTGTGTCTGCGTTTTTCCTCCAGAGCACTTCCAGCAACGCTTTTTCAGCCTCTGGATCAGTATGATTGGTGTAAATCATTGAATGACGACCTTTGATTGGTCAGAACCAGTAGGTATCTGAGTCGTCCCGACTTTCGTTTGGTCCCAGCTGGGAATGATGGTACAAGACCAAGAAAAAGGCCACCTTGGCCAGCCAGTTCCATGTGGACCACGAAGTCAGTTGATTGGCCATACGATTTGCTGCAAGAGTCCATTTGGACCTTGTGGACTTTCTATCAAATGTAATGAGCTCCTATCGTAAATGAGCGAAAAGCCCTGTCAACGTGCATGTTGAAGCTGCCCTTCCGTCTCCTCTTCTTCCTCCGCTTCTTTCTTTGTCTGGAGAAAGGTCTCCCATGCATTCAAGCACGATTCTGAACTCTTTGACAAAACGGCGGACCAGGACTAAAAAACTACGGTATTCACAGTACATTACGGTATCTACACAGCGGCGCCCAGCGCACTCTTGCGGTCGGCAACGGCTCGGCGGCGGAAGACAAAGCCATAGGCCGCGAGTGCGAGTCCGACCACGATGCCCACAATGAGCACGGGAAGGAGCGACGCGAGCACGCGCTTGATGGTCTTGAACGAGCTAATGTCCTTGGCCTTGACGGTCGCACTTTCCTCGCCAATGTAGGCCGGCGAAATGACCTCGGCCTGGAGCTTGGGCCACACGAGGTCAGTCATGGGGGCGCCCTTGGTAAACTGCGAGTACGCGACCGCGTACGACGCCTGGAGCCGCTTGATCGCACGCATGGTCTTGCCCGTGCCCGGCTCCACGTCGACGACCGTGTGGTACTTGGCATAGTACTCCTTCTTGAGCTTCCCGGGGGCATCGTACAGCACGGCACTGGACGCGACCTTGCCGTCGGCCATGGTCACCTCGACACCGCTCAGCAACGAGTCGTTGCCGTAGAGGAACAGCGGGTGCGACACGTACGCCAAGAAGCCGGCGTTGAACGCCTGCGACTGGACGCCGTCCACGGGGTACCCAATGCCCTTGCCGTCATTCCACGGCGCGAGCGTGAGCGTGTCGTCGGGCGGAATGAAGCGCGACATTTTAATGCCGCTCACGTCGTCCACCACTTCGCCCGTGTTGACAAGCGTGAGGTTTTGCTTGGCCTGGATCAAGTACATTTGCACTTGGGCAATGTCGACCTTGCCGGGAAAGCCCGTGATCTTAGCGCCACGCGGCTTGAGGCTCGTGCCGTCCTGACCAAATACGTCCGTGCACGTCATGTTGGGCGTGCGGTTGGCGCAGTTGCCGTAGATCTGGAACGCGTTAATCTCGGCGAGCGTCGGGTTGCGGCGCGCGTCCAGCGTGGCCCACATGGGCTGCGTCGTGAAGCCATTGTACTGCTCGTACTCGCCAATCTTGGACCGGTCGTCACAGCCCGTGCGCTGCGTGTACACGCCCAGCGTCTCGAACGGCGGTGGCGTGACGCTAAAGTCGAGTCCAGAGTCCTCGGCCGCTCCGGGAAGCGGCGCGGCGCACAGCCCGACCACCGAGCAGAAGGTCTTACACGTGTTGCCGACAAACTTGGCGGCCTCAGCCTTGCCGTACGCCGCCGCGTACGTGGCCTCGATCTGCGCGCACGTGACATTGTTGATGTCGACGACACTCTTGCCCGCGGCGCACTTTTTGCAGTCGGCGTAGATGGCATGGCACGCGTCGCCCGTGCAGCTCGCGCACTTCTTCTCGAGCTCGCCCTTGCAGTTGCTCACATAGTTGGAGCCAAGTGCGAGCCCCGCCAAGAGGCTCGGGTACCCGAGTGCCCACTGCGAGATGGGGCGGCGCACAAAGAGACCATTGTACTCAAAGCCGTCGAGCGAGAGCGCGTCGATCGCGGACGCACTCGTGGACAAGAAGGGCATGACCGTGTCGCCAATGGCCTTCCAGGCCGTGGGCTCGTTCGAGTTGAGCCCGTTGACCCAGCGCATGATGCGGGAGCCGTTGGCCCGGACGATCGCACCAATCTGCTCGCTCGTGACGCTGGACGCCCAGAGCGTGCCATTCAACAGCGACGTGACAAAGCCGACTTCGCCGCCGGCCTGCGAGATCACGTTGAGGTACCCGACGTCCCAGCTAATGACTTGGTCCGACTCGGCACACGTCGCGCAGCTCTTGTCGGCCACGTACTTG
Organism: Pythium phragmitis; assembly: GCA_023335925.1. Lineage (NCBI taxonomy): Eukaryota > Oomycota > Peronosporomycetes > Pythiales > Pythiaceae > Pythium > Pythium phragmitis. Next base: position 16,514 of record JAADVZ010000258.1, on the reverse strand, counting down.
TGGTACGTGTACGTCTTGTACTGGACGCGGTTCGCATCGCTCGAGAGCTTGACCTCGACGCGGATCTCGCGACGGCGGTACACGTACGGACCGACCTCTTGGACCTGAAGCTTGGCGCCCTTTTCCAAATACTCCATGGCGTTCGTCACGTTGAACATGGAGAGCGCGTAGTAGTACGGCGTGCAGTCGTCACAGTCGCCGTAGCGGTCCGTGAACGCGAGCTTGCGGACGTCCGAGTCCTTGCAGGTGACGACGCCATCCTTGATGGTATGTGTCACGACGGGCGGGATGGCCGCGCCGTAGACGATGGCGACGAGGACGAGCAGCACACCGACGGCGAGCATCCATGTGCCCTTGGTCACGGGCGTGCAGCCGCGCTGTTTGGTGAAGGCAGGCGACGCGCCGGCCTTGTGCACGGGCGTGTTCACGCCTTTTTCATAGGCGTCGTTGGCCGACCCCGGTGTCGTGATGGCCTTGTCAGCCATCTCTGTATCGGTGAAGACTCGGTGAAGACTCGTGCGAAGGAGGCGGAAGAATGAAAAGTGGGCGAGCGGATCCACGGACGGGAAAGAGACCCTCACGAGGAGCTCCCTTGAGGTCGGAAACAAGAGAGTGAGACAACAGAAGAGTAATCGCCTCTACACAAGAGTTAAAAAATAAAGAAGGTGGATGCCATATTACCTAAAAGTGTAATCTCCACTCTTCAAGAAGAGTTGCCTGGATCAGTGACCGCGGATGCAAGAGACAAGACTGCCGGGTCTCGACGAGTCAGAATTTGGATGAGCAGGTGCACCAAACTTCAACATGATGACGTGAAGTGAGCTGCTTTCATTCACTCTATCATCCTATATTTTGTACTTACGAATACACTTACTAAACCCATTATCTTGATTCAACAGTTAATATCCAACAAGATCCTATACCCTCCTAAAATCGATTATTAATGTCACCGGAATGGAACACGGGTGTAATCCCACCACAATGTGTGAATAGTCCCGGCGCTTCCATGTTATTTAGCAACCTCATCTCAACTCACAGTCTGGACTCGGTGGGACTGTGCAGCTTCTTCGGAACCAGGTTCCAATGGACATGCTCGAAAAGGAAGCGTGGAGCAGGTCTATTAGGACATCAAGTGCCAATACCTCAGCAGCACGCGTCTCGCGGTGCGAGATCCTTATCAGTCTGTGTGCGTACCCAATCCAAGGAACTGCGCTGTGGATGAAAATACTGTATTGACCACAGGTGCAGACAACATGGTGTTTGTGTCGTGTGGCGGACCTGTAGTGCTTCAAGTTGAAACCTTCGGGACTCAACACGTGCAGCCACCTTGCCAGTCCATTATAGCAGCCGGTACCACTGGGGGCATCAATGAATCCGAAGAATCGATCTCGTTGACGTTGCGTTCTCCTGTCGTGTCGTGTTGGGACGTTGCAGACTCCCTTCTAACGCTGGGCCACCCTGGTGGGAAATGGATATTCATAGTTTGACCACGCCGTATATTCCTGGAACCATATACCACGCGATTGGTCCTCCGCTTGTCTGTCTGCACGCCTTGGGTCGAGCACCCCATGGCGCGTGTCGTCGCGTGGGAGGACCCGACGCCCGTGTCGCTCGGTCACACGCACCGGCTCACGCGCGTGCGGTCGTTGCCGTCGCTCACATCCACACGATCCTGGCGATCCGGTTCGATCCACCGACCACCGCAGCCGCTCGTTCGACAGCGAGAGCGAATCCACTCTGTGGCGGCACTGGCAAGACGCCTCGATGAGATCTGGCAGAGCCTCCAAGTCAGCCGAAGAGGAACCTACTCTGGCGTGCGCATGCAGACACTGCACCGGTACGAGGCCACCACGACTCGCTGGCGTGTCGTCGCCGTGCTGCTGGTCACGCCGCTGCCGTCGCTCGCGTTCGTGCTGCTTCTCGACTGCCTCCCACTCCAATCGCCCTCACTAGGATGGCGACGCAACTCGACGTTCTGGCTCTCGCTGTACATGAAGCTCTTTGTGATCTCCCAGAGCTTTGTCGAGCAGCTCAAGCAAGTCATCCCAGAGCTGCCAATCACCGTGTGGCAGACGCTCGCCGTATCCGTGCTCACGACCACGGTCAGCGCCACGCTGTTGGTCCTCGTCTCGGCGTGCTGGATCTTTCCCGTGCCCTTCAGTATCGTCGCCTTGGCGCCCATTTTCGTGGCGCTGCTGTTGCTGTTCGTCGCGCTCGTGATCGGCGAGCAGGCACTGTCTCGACTGCCCAGGCTACGCAAGCGCGCGCGTGTGTATGCCCATATCCTTGCCGTGCAGGGGCTTCTCGTGGTCATGTACCCCGCGTACAATGCCATCTTTGTCGGACTCACGACCGTCCAGCAAACATTCTTTGTCGTCATGCCGACCGCGCTCAAATTTGGCCTCAAGAACTTGCTTTGCACGGCGTGTGAGCCGCTGCCGTTCGACGACGAGCTACCTGAGTTGCTCGTGTTCACAGTGGATCTCTTCAACGCCATCTACCTCACGGCGTGTATGCAGACCACGGGTTCGAGCCTGCTCACGGCGTTTGTGATCTTCTGTCTCGGGACCGTGCAGCTCACGATGGCCGTGCGCACGCTCTTGCAGCGAGGCGCCAGCCTTCGACAAATGTTGCGTCAGGTCCGCATCAACGACGCTGCCGTATGGAAAACCCATCGACCTGCAGGAGCTGCTCGCCACCACATGCACGGCGAGCAGCTCACGGGCGTTTGCATTCAGCTCTGCTTTCAGCGCGGCCGTGGCTCGAGCGTCACGCGCGCAGCGGTCAACAGCATCGACGATATCAAGGCGCTATTCTCTCTTGCTGGTGTGGCCCCACGCAGCCACGCCGCGGGTGGGCGTAAGCGAGCGATTGTCGTACCCAGCGAGCACTTTCCCATCAACTCCAACATCGTGGTCGGGGAGGCCCAGGAGCGGCTCGTCCAGCAAATCCTGCAGACGCTTTTTACGTGCGAGTACCTCATCTTGGTCGAGTACGTCAAGTGCGTCATCCCGATCGTGTCGATGGTCCACACGATCGTGCTGTACCACTTGCCGGCGAAAGCGTACTACGAGTCCATGGTGCAATACACGACCACGGCGCAGCTGGAAAGCGCCACGCAAAAGGTCATGCTCTTCTTGGCACTGCAGCTCCTAGCCGTCGCTGTGCTGAGTGTGCTGCTGCAACGGCAGCTGCGGCACGCGATCCTCTTCCACCTCGCGTTTGTGCTCGAGCGTAACCGCGTGATGATCCAGATGCGACTGCTCACGTGGGTCACGCTCGCGTTCTTGCTGCCTATGGCCCACGTCGGCGTCGACTACACGTTCCAGTTCCAGTGGATCAAACAGAGACACGACTAGACGCCCGAGTGGGACTACAGTAGTTGGTGGGTGAAGAAACGACTGCCTTGACTCGGAAAGCTTATAGACTCGTCTCGCTTCGCTGTTCAGGTTCACCGACAATCATCTTGATACGGTAGATGTCACCACCTTGCTTCCGCACGTAGGATTCTCGATCGGTGGGCACTGGGAATGGGTTCTCTATAAGCGGCTCCAGCTGATACTTCTTCGAGCCGTCAAAGATCTCGACCATGTACTCGAATAGCTCGGCCACGTCGGTCTGCACGTACACGGGTGTGCCCGGTGCGAGTAGCTGTGCGAGCTCCTCGACGAACGTGTCTGTGACGAGCCGCCGCTTGACGTGGCGCTTCTTCATCCACGGGTCCGGGTGGAAGATCGAGACACTGACCACGGGTGCTGGCAGCGACGTGAGCAGCTGGTGCTGATGGGCGTTCATGTTGGCGTGGACAAAGGCAATGTTGCGCGAGCCGCGTCGCGCCGCCTCGTCTTTCGCTGTTTCGAGCACACTCCGGCGGATCTCGACACCGACAAAGTTGCGCGAGTCCGTGAACTGTGCTGCTACTTCGTTCAGGTACTTACCCCTCGCACACCTGTGCACCAACAAGTCCACAGTCAGTCTCAAGCTTCTCCAGTGGTCAGTCTGACAGGTAATAAGCATACGCACCCAATGTCTAAGTGGATCGGCAGCTCGGGTCGTGCAAAGAGCTGCATCCAGTCAGGGACAGCGATGGGCTCGCGGAACTTGCGCGCGAGCGGATTCACGTGCTGGCGCACGCGCTTGACGGGAAGGGGCTTCGCCTCAGTCGCGATTGAGGGAGACGATGCTGATGTACACAGCGCGCGAATCCACGGGCCGCTGGCGACCGCCCGCCGCCGCGTGAGCGTTGTCAGCAGCATGACGAGCGCAAAGTCAAAGTCATCTCGCATCCTTTGGTCACGGTGAGCAGCTTACTTTGCCTGGAATAGTAGACGGTCGTTTAATTAAGCTGACGTGTGAAACAAAGCAAATGGCAGGTATTGATTGGTGGAATATAATAATCAATGTATGTGATTGGTTGAAAAGCGAAGGGGTCCGCTGTATCTGCCGTTGAGACGACGACACGCGTGGCGCGTGAAGTATGTCACACACGCCGAGACTCAGCTTCCCCCACGAGTCAGTACCAAAGAGAGAGCAAGAGAGAAAGAGATGATGCTGGTGGCGGCGCTGGCCGCAATGGACGAGAACGCGAGCAGGCTCGTGCGCGAAGTACACGGGCGCGAGACGCTCTCGCGATTCGATCTCGACCTGAGTCTGGGCGGTGCCAACAAGCTGTCGAGCGAATGGACGCAATCGCTCCACAACGGCTTTGAAATCTGGTGGCTCGCGGGCATGCCGCTTGCGCTCGTGTTCTTGCTCACGCTCGTGAGCATGTCGGTCGTCGCCGGCATGAGCGGGCTTGAGGACAAGAGCCGCACGCTCCGCGTCGCTGTGCCGCTACCTCCGGGTGTTGGCAGGCTGCTCGCGTGGTCGAGTGGATGGCTCGCGCGCTGGCTCGGCCGCGGCATCGCGGTCGCTTCAGCGACGACAGCGAATACAGCAGGCAATGCCAGATTGAAGGACCGCCTCGCCGGTGCAAATGTACGACCGCCTGCTGTTGGTACGATCCTGACATAAACGAAAACTAAACTGATGGCGTACTTTTCCCAATAGATTCCGCGGCACATCGCCGTGATCATGGATGGCAATCGCCGCTACGGAAAGGCGACCTACGGCGCCGGCGTACGCGGCCACTCGGACGGCAGCAAGACGCTTGTCGCGTTCACCGACTGGTGCATCGAAGCCGGCGTACAGGCACTCACGGTCTTTGCCTTTTCCACCGGTACGTGCATATGCCATGATAAAAGAACTTCTTATTTGAGGCTCACTTTTCACTCTTGTTTGAATAAGAAAACTGGAACCGTGAGCAGTCCGAGGTGGACGCGCTCATGGCGCTCTTCAAGCAGTTTATGCACCAGATCATCCCCGAGGCCTTGAAGCGCAACGTCCGCGTGCGTGTGCTCGTGTCGGACGGCCGCAAGTTCCCGCGCGACGTGGCCGAGGCGATTGAGAAAATCGAATTGGAGACCTGCCACGCCGACGGCTTTCTGCTTAATATCTGCGTGAGCTACGGCGCACGCGATGAGATCGCGTCGGCGTGTCGTCGCATCGCCACCAAAGTCGCCGATGGACGCGCGCAAGCCGAAGACGTTGACGAGGCCTTTGTCGCGCAGCACTTGCTCACAGCGTACGTCTCACTTCTTTGTGGAATTATAATTGGGTCGGCTCAGTAATTTGTGGTTGTTATTTTGGTACGGTGGGAATAGCGAGTTGCCGGACCCGGACGTGCTGGTGCGAACGTCCGGGGAGCTCCGCATCAGCAACTTCTTGCTCTTCCAGATCGCGTACGCGGAGCTCATTTTCCTCGACAAGAACTGGCCCGAGATCACGCAGGACGATCTCGTGGACAGCATTATTCTCGAGTACTCGCGCCGCAAACGCCGCTTTGGCAAGTGACCGGAACCGAAGTACGAAGTCTGGTAGAGCTTGCTCTGTAGAGACATAAACAAAGAGGTCCCAGGAGCTGGAGGGGGGCCATGCTTCTTGTGAAGTTGCCTTTGTGTGGGGTTTTCCCTCCAAATTTCCAAATTTGCTCTGCTAGTGTTCCGAATTTAGGCTTCAAACAAGGACATATTTGGTCAGAACTAGGATTTGCGTCCTTGTCGATAGCACCAACTAGGAGTATGCCTGATTTCACGGCCTCGTTTTCCCCTCGCTGCCTCCCCACACTGCCATATAGGAGCATGAAAATGGCGGGCACGCGGGTAACCAAGGAAGAGCGCGCGGCGTCGGCCGCTGCTGCCGCCGTCAAGAGCGAGGTGACGGCCGCAGGGGACTCGCCACCCAAGCCAACGCCGGTAGTCAAGTCCAAGTTCTGCCTCAACTGCCAGAAGGACCTCACGCGCAACATCCGCGTGACGTGCGCCGAGTGCGTGTCGGTGACCTCGTCGCTGCCGCTCATTGAGCTCTGCGTCGAGTGCTTTGGCGTCGGCATCGAGATGGGCGGCCACAAGAAGACCCATCGGTACACGGTCTCGGACTGCCTCGCGTTCCCGCTCGTGCGCGAGCGCGGCGCCGCGCCTGCTCCCGTCCCACCACCAAGCGACCTCGCGAACGGCAGTGACGCGCCGGCGGGCGACGCCTCGACCGGAGCGGCAAGTGCACTCGCCGTAAAGGACAAGGACGCGGCGGCCATGTTGACCCACGACTGGACCGCCGACGAAGAGCTCCTGCTGCTCGAGGGCATTGAGATGTTTGGACTGGGCAACTGGAAGGACATTGCCGAGCACATTGGGACCAAGAGCGAGAAGAAGTGCGAGACCCACTACCTCAAGGCCTATCTGAACCGCAGTGATCTCCTGCCTCGCTTCATTGACGAACTGGACGATCCCGACACGGCCGAGACGGCGGCCACCGAAGCCGACGAGACCAAGCTCTCTACTACTGGCCCCATGAGTGCCGCGGCATTGGAGGTCGCGAGCGCGGCCCACTCGGACCGCCCGAGCGGCAGTGAGCTCGCTGGGTACATGCCACTCCGTGGCGACTTTGACGTCGAGTACGAGAACGAAGCCGAGCTTATCTTAGCCGACATGGAGTTTTCCGAGGACGACCACGCGACCGAGCGCGAGCTCAAGCTCAAGGTCATTGAGATCTACAATGCCAAGCTTGACGAGCGCGAGCGCCGTAAAAAGTTTGTGATTGAGCGTGGGCTTCTAGACTACAAGAAGCACCAGCAGTCGGAGCGGCGGCGCCCCAAGGACGAGCGTGAGATTGTCGCGCAAATGAGGCCGTTTGCACGGTTCCAGTCGCCGCAGGAACACGACGAGTTGGTGAATGGACTGATCACGGCCATGCGGCTGCGAAAGCAGATTTTGCTGCTTCAAGAGTACCGCAAGAACGGCGTGCGCTCGCTTGCCGAGGCCGAGCTGTATGATGCCGAAAAGAAGAAGCGAGAGACGGAGCAGGCGCTCCAGAAGCAGCGCGAGACCAATTCGTATCTTTACGATAGTGGCCGTCCGGCCTCAAGCGGCCGTGACAGAGCGAGCCGCATGTCGAGTCGTGGCGCGGACGGCGACGGCACGGCTGGTGCGGCAGGCGAGGAAGCGAGCGCGCGCACGACGCGGGGAAGTAGCGCCGCCCACAGCAGCACCACGAACGCGTCGTCGTTTGATCTCGACGGCACTCCCGGCGCGCACTTGCTCACGCCCAAGGAAAAGGAGCTGTGTGTCAAGCTCAAGCTGCTGCCAAAGGTGAGTCCAAGGTTCTGGTAAGCAGTGGGTCAGCGTGGCCACTCACGACTGGTTGTTGTTGTAGCATTACCTCGTGATCAAGGACGCGCTTGTGCGCGAGTGCTATCGTCTCGGGCACCTCACCGAGAAGACGGCCAAGGAGATCGTCAAGATCGGTACGTTTCTGCTCATGGCTGGTTGTTCCCTTTTTGAAGTAGGGATTGATTTTCATTCCCTCTCGCGCTTGTTCGACATAGATGTGAACAAGACGGGGCAGATCTACGACTTCTTTGTGCACTGTGGATGGGTTCGCACCGAGGCCACGACTACGAAAAGTGCGTGACGGAAGCACGGATGAGCACGCTAAGCTTCAATGGCTAACGCTGGGTTTTGATGTTGTTGTAGTCCCCATTCCAGCCAAAGCCAAGGGTGAGACGTCGACATCCACAACGGCGACGGCAGCAGGAACCACGACGCCAGGCAAGCGCAAGGCCGACGAGATCACGCCGACGCCAGTATCTTCATCTGAAACCGTGACGCCACCCATTGCAGCAGAGACGACTCCGGCCCAGTCTTCCTGAAGACCATCAGCTTGTTAGTATCTTCGAACCACTCTCTCACTAAAATCTATGCCAAAGCAATATGTCGCTTTTTCGTGGCATATCCACGTCACGAGTTTGATGGGTTCCTCATGGTGACAACCCGGTCAATTTGATGGGTGCAAAACCACTGGTGAGACTCAACTTGTGTCGGGGCGCCCTCATCGTGCCATAACAAGTTGCTACATGACGCAAACAGAAGGCTGCCACGTCAGCGGTGTGTATCTGTTTGACAAAGCACAATACACTCCATACGTGTATGCCCACACACACACACACACTCACACACACACTCTCAAAAAGACGAACATAGTTTTTCCCTGCAGGAACAGAATACTTCGAAGTACGGCCTCGAGCTCGCATAATGGTCATCTCAGCTTGGCATAAATAATAAATAAACGCTGTTTTATGTCAAAAATTACATGTATCAGATCTGAGTATAATCACCTCTGTGCTGGATGAAAAGCATCTCCATTTTCCCACTTCCCAAAATCCTTCGTTCGTGTGGACACGCCACAAGCAAACCGCCCTTTGACCATGAGCATTCTGGACGTGATCGCGGAGCAGCGCCGCGCGGACGTCGCGCAGGCGAAGCTCCAAGTCTCGGAGGAGACGCTGCGCGCCCAGATTCAGGCCAACGAGCCCGCGCTCGACGTCATTGCGCGTCTCCATGCGCCCGCGGTAAGCGCCACTTTGAGATTCCCCCAGTGTTCGGGACCTTGTCGTTATCCCCACGCGTCTCCTGTATATGATACAAAATAATCAGCCGAGCGGATGGTCGCAAATGGCGCTCGCGGCCGAATTCAAGCGCGCGAGTCCAAGCAAGGGCGACATTGCCGTGGGGCTCGTGATCGAAGGTGCGTCTTGAAGCTACCTATTCCCTGCGAATAGAGTTTCTTACTCTGTGGGGGCGTTCTTATCTGGAACCAGAGCAAGTACAGCAGTACGCGGCGGCCGGTGCGAGCATGATCTCGGTGCTGACCGAGCCCAAGTGGTTCAAGGGGTCGCTGGAGGACATGCAGGCCGCGCGGGCGACTGTGGCCTCCATGGGCGAGAAGCGTCCGGCGATTCTGCGCAAGGACTTTGTCATTGACGCGTACCAGCTGCTCGAGGCGCGCGCCTACGGCGCCGACTGCGTGCTGCTCATCGTGGCGATCCTCACACCTGAGCTACTCAAGGAACTCATCCAGGTACGGGTGTTATAATCCATATTTGGGGGATTCTTTTGAGAAGACTCATGCCGTTCTGGAATCCAGGCTACGCTCGCGCTGGGCATGACGCCGCTCGTGGAAGTCAACAACGTTGACGAGCTCGAGATCGCGCTTGCGGCCGACGCGCGGTACGTGAGCTCGTCAATTATAATTGGATTCGGCGGCGTGGATTGAATTATTTTAATGGTCTAGATTGATTGGCGTCAACAATCGCGACTTACGGACGTTCAAGGTCGACCTCAACACGACCGTGCGCATCGCTGACGCGATCCGCGCGCGCGGCACAGTCGTCGGCCGCGACGGCGTCTCGCTGCTCGCGCTCAGCGGCATCCACGTGCGCGGCGACGTGATCAAGTTTCTCGAGTGCGGTGCCGCGGGCATTCTCGTGGGCGAGTCGCTCATGAAGAGTGGCGACGTCAGTGTGCAGATTGCCAAGCTCATGGGCACGCGGCGCCGCTCGAGCGACGGCGGCCACGCGTTCCCGCAGCCGCTCGCCAAGATTTGCGGCGTGACGAGCGTCGAGTACGCGCAGGCCGCGATGCGCAGCGGTGCCAACATGATTGGGCTCATTCTTGTGGACGGCTCGCCGCGCTGTCTCACGATCGACCAAGCCAAGGAGATTGCCAGTGCCGTGCGTGCCTATGGCGAACGCACGGGGCCGATTCTGCCCGACGCGCTGCGTGCGAGCCGCGTCGAGCCGTCGCTCAAAACGATCGAGTGGTACCAACGAAACGCCCTCGCGCTGCGCGATGCGAGCACACGCACGCCACTGGTCGTGGGCGTGTTTGCCGACAAGACGGCGACCGAGATCAATGCCATTGCGTCGGAGATCGGGCTCGACATTGTGCAGCTCCACGGCAACGAAGGCTTTGAGATTTGCGCCGAGATCGAGTTCCCGACCGTGCGTGTGTACCACTTGCCCGACCACGTCAACTCGGACTCGGTCGACGCCGAGGGCATTTTGCAGAGTCTCAAACCCGGGCTGGCCAACTTTTTGCTCCTCGATACGAGCGTCAAGGGCCAGCAGGGCGGCACGGGCGTGACGTTTGACTGGAAGATCGCGGCCATCTTTAGCCAGGCGCGTCTTCCATGTATCATGGCCGGTGGGCTCACGCCGGAAAATGTCGCCAAGGCCATTGCGATCGCCCGTCCATTGGGCGTCGATGTGAGCAGCGGCGTCGAAGTCAAGGGCTCGCCTGGGGTGAAGGACCTCGACAAGGTGGCGTCGTTTCTCAAGACGGTCCACGACCACCTCGCGATCGCCACGGTCAAGATTGACGAAGAGGTTGCCAACTAAAGCACGGGGCAGAAAGACAGCAAAGCGTTGGGGCGGGGGCAGCCCTAGAGTAGACGTCTGCGATTCTATCCGCCAGCTCCAGCTCCTCTGGAACACCCGAGAGGGGCTGGGAATTGAATAAAAAGATAACGAGTTTTGGTTGTGGCACATCGTGATTGAGCAGAGGTGAGAAGTCTTCCTGGACGCTGTGTCCATCTAGTGCCTCGGCGAGACGATCCACTAGTGCGCAGGCACTCTACTATCCACTTCACACTGCCAGTAAAGGCTCTGAAAACGAAGGGCTCTGCAAACATGATGAACTATAGTGTCCCAGGTACCGCGAGTTGCCCTTGCGTAGCAGTTCTGCCCATGAACTGAGCACGAAGGTAGTGGGCAAAGAACTGAGGAGGACACAAGCGGCAATACAAAATTACAGTACGGGACCAACTGTCGCGCACGTGCGTTCAAGGCGGTCTTGGTCTTGTTCTGTTCTGTGTCCACATCCCCCTTCGCGTTTGGTTGAAGTTGAGCATGGAGGCGATTGGTCGGGACCGAGGAAGACTCGGCCTGGTCGACCAATTCAGCGAATGTATCCGTGTATACACGGGGAAACTCACCCAAGAGTGGCACACGCCTCTTGCCACAGTTCCCGATTTCTGGATTTATCTCATGGGCCGACTGCGAGTCAGAGCACAGCTCAAGCGGACTAAGCAGTGAACTACAGTACCGGTACTTTGCTGTAGGCCTCATGGTGCCACTCTGGGTGAGTCTCTCCGTGTTTGCACCGACAATTCGGCGGGCTGGCCTAGTCTCGACAGTCAAGCAACTGCCCTTGGGGGTCTGATCATCGTACCTATGCCCTCTTGGCCCACAGCTGGGAACGACAGCGGTTGACTCTGTTGATGGTATCAATAAAGTATGTGTAATTTAGTAGTTATGGCCCGATAAGTGTGCTAAAGCTTCTCTCTCTCCCAGGCGCCGAGTCCCGCAACCACAAAGTGCTGAACCCTCCAAGTTCTGGACCGCAGACCATGCCACGAAGACTGCAGACATCCATAATCAAGATGAGTTTTCCCCGCCTGTTGTTTTCCATGGCAACGTATTCTTCTGATATTACTACGTACTACCTAGTAGGCGTAGCGGTACTTTGAAGTTCCGCGACCCGATACCTGGGATCCGGTAGAGTAGTTCTCTCCCAACGAAACTGGCGTCCTCTTCGCATGGCCCACCGACACTCTCGTCTGCTTCAGTTCTTTTCGCTGTTGCCAGAGCGATCTCGAGCATTCCGAGAATAGCCGTCTTTGAGGAGCTACGCTACGGGGTCTGTCTCCTCTGCCATTGAGCCATTCGTCACGGCGACGCGCCATCGAACACCAAAGGAAAAATGCAAACCCCCGGGCAGAGTTCGCTCACCAACAGCGACGCCCTGAGCGACGTCTACGGCATCTACCCGACCAAGCTGTCGCAGCCCGCCGTAGCCAAGGACGCACCGCAGCTCGAGCCGCTGCGAGGCGACGCCACGACAGCGGACGGGCTCGCGGTCAAGGACATGATCGTCAGCGGCTTTGACCAGAGCATCAACCTGTCGATCTGGAAAGTGTGTGTCGCCGCCGGTCTCGGCATCGGTCTCGGCATTGTGCTCACGCGCGTCAAGATCAGCCCCGATGCCGCCAAGTGGGTCGCGCTCCCCGGCGATCTCTTCATCGCCGCGCTCAACTGCCTGATCGTGCCCATGGTGTTCTGCAGCGTCGTCGTCTGCATCGGCGAGCTCATGCAGGCCGGCAAGGCCGCGTCCATTGGCGGCCGCACGGTCGTCTACTTTGTCGTGTGCTCCATCACGGCGTCGACCATTGGCGTGCTCACGGGCTACTTGTTCTCTTCGGCATTCACACTGTATACCAAACCCAAGCTCGTGAACCAAGCGGCCCAGGTCGTGAGCCTTAGTTGCAACAGCGGCGCCTTTCTCACCATGGCCCAGAGCGGTCTCGTGAGCTGCTCGACCAATGAGACGGCGAGCGTCGCACAGTTCATGCTCAATGACACGACCGCGTACTTTGCCACGCGCTCGACGGGCTTTGCGAGCCTGAGCGTGACCGATCAGATCTTTGCCATCCTCAAGAGCCTCGTGCCCGACAACATCATCAACGCGTTCGCGACCTCGGCCACGCTCAGCGTCATCACATTCGCCGTGGCCTTTGGCATCGCACTGACCAAGAGTGTGGACAGGTCACGTGAAGGAGACAACTACCCGCTGCTGCTTATCGCCCACGCCAACGTGCTGTGTCGCCTGCTCGTGAACAAGGTCGTGACCATGATTCCCATCGCCATCATCTCGATGATTGCCGGGTCCATGGCCCAGTCGGCGAGCTCGACCGATGTCTTCAAGAGCGTCGGGTACCTCATCGTCGCGCTGCTTGTCGGGCTCACGACGATGACCATTGGCGTGTTGGGCACTGTGCTCTTTCTCACGACGCGCCGCAATGTCTTTTCGTACTTGCGCAAGATCGTGCCGGCGCAAATCTTCATTTTCGGCTGCTCGTCTTCAATCGCGACGCTGCCCATTACGCTGCGTTGCGTCGAGTCGTCCCGGGAAGTCTCCCCGGCGCTCGCGCGGTTTGTGCTGCCGCTGGGCGCGACCAGTAATCTCAACGGCACGGCCGTCTACATGCCGCTAGCGTGTATCTTCATGGCCAGTGTCAGTGGCAACGAGGCCGCGCTCACGCCACTGACGTATGTCATGCTCGCGCTGGTCGGGGCCATCTCGTCGTTTGGCGTCGCGCCCGTGCCGTTCTCGGGTCTTGTCATGATGATCACTGTGTGGCGGACCGTGTTTGGGCTGGATGTGCCGCCACAGGCCTTCTCGCTGCTCGTCGGTGCTGAGTGGATCCTCAACCGCATGCGCGCGATCGTCAACATCACCAACGACACGATCCTCGTGCGCATTATCGCACAACAGTGCGACGAGGCGATCGACGAGCAGCTCAGCAAGCCAGACTCTGTGCGCGAGGAGGCGCCGCCGTCGCCGCACTCTCCGCACCAAACGGCATCCGTATAAGCGGAGCCGTGGTAGATCCGATATACAGTATAGTAATGCCGGTGTAGATTATGCCGACCCGACAATGAACCGTCGAGTGGGCCTTGGTATCTGCTGTCGATCCCATGCATGTCAGGGACTACAGGTGCTTGATGTTGAAGGGCATCGAGGCAGCCAATGCGAAGCAACCACGGTGGAGTGAAGGGAGCACGGATTGCTGGAGACCTAAGACAACCTTTTCATGCTTGTGCTGGCATCCCAAGCACATCGCGTAAAGGAGGTTGGAGCCTGAGCTTGTGGAGACTGAGGTTTGAGCATATACTTTTTGGTTGAGAAGAGTGGCGAGTGATCCGACTCACGAAGGCCCGAGACTCGGACCTCCAAGAAAGCTCACCGATCCCTGAGTCGGGGCTCTCTGTAGAGGGGAGCTTCGTGGTTGTAGGATGCCACGACTGTGAGCAACGTGATGGCACCCAAAGCCGGCTTGAAAGTGTATTGGATTACAACCTGCTGGGATACATGCGCTGTGAGTAAAAATAGTATTAGCCATGGCGTCCAACAACCACGAAGCTTCATCTCCAGAGAGTGCTGCTCTTTATCGTGCGTTCATGATTCACTCTCCATACTGTGGGAGACTCATTCGCGTGACGGAAGTGGCTTACGTGGCCCACGTGTCAGACGTGGTGGCGATTCTGGGACTCGACAGAGTATGCAGACCACAGAACAGTAGTGCACACTGTACTGTAGTATGACTGCGGAGAAGCAAGCGAGAAACACGCGAGAAACAAGCGTCGTGAAGACTATGGGTATAGAAAATAGAACTGTAGATCATGACATTGACGTGTCCCTTCTTGCTTTGCTGTTAACTAAAAGTTCTCTATTACAAGTGCATCTGAGGCGTCGGACCCGCCCAATGCCTCTCTTGCCAAGGTTCCAGTTTGTTGGAAAGCCACTTTGAAGCTACACGTACAGAACCACGATCATTGTGGTTGTGTACGTGTGACGATGGCAGCCATGCTGTCACGAAGCGAAAAAGCATCTGGGCTTGCTGTCAAGTGATGGCTGGGCATCCTTCAACGTGCTTTGCAACTCTACTGAGTGTATATTCGGTACCAACTGCTGGTGGCAACAGCTCGGTTACTTTTTAGAGCGGTTCGCGTCATATCGCACAACGCTTATGGGGCTATACTACCGTAGTTTTAATGAGATGATTCCGTTGTCTACAGGGCCAGTTGAACTCCTCTCAGTGCTGATGGTAAACTGGCCCAGTTCACCATCAGCACTGAGAGGATGTCCGGTGCGTCTCATTGCTTGCTGGGGTAATAATGGCCGACTGGCAAAAACAAAGGAGAGCTCTGCACCCGAGCTCTTTGTTTCCCGGTCAAAAGTCTCACAGAGATTTGGCTTTGAGGAAGGCGATTTTCAAATTTTCCGAGCCTTTTCCTATGATGCCAACGGAGTTCACGCCAGGCGGCAACGTGTCCCGGAAGAGATAGCTAGCAGATCACCATGATGACACAGAAGATACACTCGTGATGAGATCCGCTGGGCGTGAACACTAAGCTGTGTACTCATCTCGCACAGCTGTGAACTGAACTCACGATGGCATCACACTCTTGTAGATTTTGCCAGATCGACCAAAAGTGATGAATATTCCGTGTGAAAAAAATACAAATATTCCCAATATTTGGGAATTCAAATCGTAGGGAATCACTCCCATTTCAGCCAAATGGCGACAGTCACGTGGGAGTAGGACAGGTCAGCTGGAAAACGGCTCGCTCTGAACGTGTTTTTGTGGCCAATATACCAGTGTTATATCCATGCACAGTCTTGGGAATCCAATCATGATGCTAGTTTCTCGATCTGACAGGTCCTTT
This sequence comes from Pythium phragmitis, assembly GCA_023335925.1. NCBI lineage: Eukaryota > Oomycota > Peronosporomycetes > Pythiales > Pythiaceae > Pythium > Pythium phragmitis. Next base: position 853 of record JAADVZ010000258.1, on the reverse strand, counting down.
TTCTTTGAATTAGCACACTCGGCAGTGCCTGATGGACCAGCTATGTACCACAATTGGGAGTTGGGGCTCCAGCATGGCCTGTTTCTGTCTCCTTTTGGCTCTACCGCTCAGGTCTGATTCACTGATGCGAGCCATTTCCTGTTGCATAACTGATCTTATTTGGGTCTAGTTCCTCGTCACACAGTGCCTTTTTATGCGTGCTTGTTTTCCCAGCCCAACTGGCGGGAATGCAGAATATTACTGTTTGCGGAATATGAGTGTGCTAATATTGACAGCTTGTCCAGTCCACCCTTCCCGACCATCCCCTCCCACTAAGTTCTTGACTTGCTTATTAGTCTGTCGTCGACTCGTACCGGATTCCCGCCCTCGCGTTGTTCTCTGACTCTTGGCCTCTCCACGTTCCCTGGACGAGGCGTTCGCGTCGCTGTCATTTCGAAACACACCGACTGCGTCTTCGCTCTCTCGCGCAGTCCGTCCCTCAGCCTCGTTGGCGTGTTCGCCCTCGCTTAATTCTACCCGACTCCTGACTGACACTCGCCCACCATGTACTCGGGCAGTCTCAGCATGAGTCCGCTGTCCAACAGCGAGGCGCATAGCATCTACCCGCAAAAGGTGCGCAGCGGGGCGATCAAGGAGCCGCACACGCAGCAGCTACGCACGCCGACCGAGAACCACGCGCCGCTCGGCGACGGACTCGCGATCCGCGACATGATGGCCACCGGCTACGACAAGGCCGTGCTCGCACCGATTTGGCAAGTGATGCTCTCGGCCGGCATCGGCATCGCGCTCGGTTTGCTGCTCACGAACCTCAAGATCAGTCCCGACGCCGCCAAGTGGGTCGCGTTCCCCGGCG
>JAADVZ010000257.1:0-36569 GCA_023335925.1 Pythium phragmitis | reverse complement strand
GGCCTGCCTCAGTCGACTACCAATACGTATCAGGTCGCCCACCACGTGCTGTTGTCTCACGGTTACGTGGTGAAGCGTTTCCGGGAGCTCAAGGCCGCCAACAAAATCAACAAGGAAGCCAAGATCGGCATTGTGTTGGTCTCCGACTACTATTACCCTCTGGACCCATCCAATGCGGATGACGTCGCTGCCGCAGACCGCAAGATGGAGTTCATGTTTGGCTGGTTCCTGCGTCCGATCGTGTATGGTGAATACCCAGCGATCATGCGGGAGGTCGTTGGCGACCGCCTGCCGACTTTCTCGCCTGAAGAGACATCGGTGATGAAGGGCTCCTACGATATCTTCATGCTGAACCATTACTTTTCCAGGGCTGTGACCTACTGCACGTCTCCGAGATCTGCTATCGACTGCTCTCATCTGACGCTTGGATGGGAGCGCGACCATGGGATCGACGACACACACCGCATGGAGGGCGCGCGTCGGTCCAGCAAGGGCCGCAACGGCGAGTATCTCTGCGACTGGTTCTCTGGGTACCCCCAGGGGTACTTGGATACGATCCGGTGGATGCACAAGCACGACAAGTCGGCGCAAATTCTGCTCACGGAAAATGGATGGTGCGGTGACGAGTCTCTGGACAACCCGGACCAGAACTGGTACTTTGAGAAGTTCATCGAGAAGGTCCACACGGCCATCACGGAAGAGAAGATCCCGATCATCGGCTACACGGCCTGGTCGTTCTTGGACAACTACGAGTGGGGATCGTTCAACCCACGCTTTGGCCTCTATTATGTCAATTACACGTCTCAGACCGGCTCCAAGAACGGCTACGACCCCAAGCCCACGGACTTGCAGCGGATCCCACGCACGGCTGCCAAGTGGTTCGCCAAGTTGGCCAAGACCAAGTGCATGGAGGTTGTTCCAGAGGAGAAGGTGGTGGCTACGGCACAACTCGACGGTACGGGCAGCGGCGAGATGTCTACATTTACGAGGGGCTCGCTGGTCGTCGTGCCTGTCGTGGCCGTCGCGGCGGTGGCGGCTCTTGTCCTGCGTCACCGTCGAGCGGGCACAGTCGGTGAGAATGCGCCTTTGTTGCGTCCGTGAACTACGGGCTGACGACATTGGCGTGGTCGAGTCCAACGTGTCAGGTAGATGGGAAGACGTTGTCTGAAGACACAAATGAACCGATTATTCGAACATCAGTTTCGTTGAGAGAGAGCGACCACTCGGTTTGACTTGAGGTTGACATTCTTTTAAACAATGACTGAACAAAACCAATGCGTGCTGTGTACTGGACTGGACCCTACAGCCCCGATAACGTGGCGACGTCTGTCGATGCGGGCTGTACTTTAATGTCCTTCCATTGGTGTAGTGAGCATTGTCGATTGTGCGTCAGACACCTGCTACTAGTGGCCCGCTGGGCACGCCACGCACTCAGCATCCAGTTGCACGAGTAGCTTCGTAAGGGGCAAGACGATATCAGACTTGTGGATATTTGCCTGTGAATGGTGGGAAGGAGTCTTCTCACTCCGCGACTCCACTGTGAGATGCGGCAATCAAAACGACTGCCACCACCCAGCCCCGTTCACCACCCTGCATTTGTTAAAACTATTCCACGAGGACGACTGAGGACGATTGTGAACGCGCCGCCCTCAATCCCGTCGCTTTGTAATCCTTCACAGGATACACGACATCTGAGGGAGATATCCTGGGAGCTGAGGCGAGTTCAGCCTCCACCACGACCACCAGGCTTCGAGCAGAGCTCGGTGCCTTGGCGTCTGACTGGCTGCGTGCAGTGCATTCATTTTCGCTGGGGGAGGCGTTCATAAGAGATAATTTTTACTTTCACGGTCACGGTTCCTAGCTTTTGGGAATCAATGAGTCACTGACATGGGTTCACCTCTATAAACGGATGTTGTGGCTCACGAATCAGGACCCATGAGATCAGAAGTCCTGATTTACCTCGCACAACCGATACGAAGTCTAACCGCCCACCCACCCTTGCCTCGCATTTGAGGACGGACTTCCCATTCCACATCCTTCCACCCAGCACACGCGCAATGCGCCTCCCCTTCCTTCTCTCGCTCGCCGCAGCCTCTTCGGTTGCCGTCTCCTTCGCCGGCGGAGCGTCCGCCGCGGCGCCGCCCGTGCGCGTCAACGGCTGGTACCGCTGCAGTGCCAGCACGCTCGGTTCCACGGCCGATACCACCAACTACCACGGCGACGAGTACTTCCTGGAGACGACCGAGGATGACGATATCGTCAGCATCAACGCTGCGGCGGCAGTGAAGGGCCTCCACCGCTCCCAGACCACTCCACACAGCAAGCGTTTCTCAAACAAGGTGCCACACGGGCTCCACCGGCGCGACGCGCCCGGCGAGACGGCGATGCTGGGCGATCCCCTTGAGTTTGTGCGCAGCCACGCGAGCTGGCGCGCACGCAAAGAAGCCACCGCCGCGGACGATCGCAAGAGCAACAACCGCCCCAACCGCCGCGGCCACAGCAAACAGTTTTTCGACGACAATGACTCGTCTTCGCCGCGGTACGAGTGCGCCGAGTTCCGCGTGCCGTACTGCTACGAAGGCATCTGCGAAAGCAACCGCACGATGGACATTTTCGTCAAGCGCGTGCTCGCGAAAAACCGCACATCGTCGAGCGACAGCGGCAGTCGCGCCAAGTCGCTCTGGCTGCTGCAGGGCGGTCCCGGCGCGTCGTCGGCCGCGATGGAAGATCTCATGGAGTCCATGTACGACGAGCTCAAAGGCGACGTGAGTATCTACACGATGGACCACCGCGGCACGGCGCGCAGCAACCGGCTTGAGTGTCAGGCCGCCGAGGCGCAGACGCCAGGCAGTCCCGGCGGCACGTACATTGTGCTCGAGGAGTTCCCCAACTGCATTGACGACATTCTGTTCCAGACCGACAACCTCACGGCCGCCTTCTCCGTGACAAGCGCGGCCATGGACTTGCGCACGGTCATTGACCACACGCTCGCGGACGAGGACGTGTACGTCTACGGTCTCAGCTACGGGACGTACCTCGTGGAGCGGCTTATCCACGTGCCGCCGGCGAGCGTCAAGGGGTTCATCATCGACGGCATCGTGTCCGAGGCCGGCGCCAACATTGAAGAGCGGTCCACGTACTCCAACTGGGACCATGACGTCGGCGTGGTGGGTTCGAGATTCCTCGGCTACTGCGAGAGTGACGCGTACTGCAAGGCCAAGTTCGCCCACGTGCCCGACCTCACGCAGTTTGTCAAGGACCTGTACAAGCAGCTCGACACGGCCGCTCTCCACCCAGGCACCAGTGCGTGTGCCGACGCGCTTCAGGACTCGGGCAAGAAGCCGTCCTACTTTTTGCGCTCGGCGTTCGGGGAGCTGCTCATGGACGACGCGGCGCGAGTGCTGATCCCCGCGATCGTCTACCGCGCGGCTCGCTGCTCCAAGGAGGACGCCGAGGCGCTCCACTTTTTCGTGGATCTGTTCAGCGGACCCGTCTCGAACGACTCGAGCGATCTGGACGAAGTGCTGTTCACGTCGCAGATGCTCTACAGTCTCATCGTGTTCTCCGAAATGTGGGAGTCGCCGTCGCCGGGTGTCGAGTCGCTCATCCAGTGGTACGAGGACTCGGTCGTGGGCTCGGACAACTACGTCAACTTCCCCGCGTACTGCCTCTTCACGGGCAGCCGCGAACAGTCGTGCAAGAAACTCAAGCACCTGCCAAAGTCGCGGCCGCTCATGTACGAGCGGGATGCATTCTGGAACCAGACGGCCAAGCTGCCCGAGAACGTGTCGGCGCTGCTCATGAGCGGCGGGCTGGACCTGCAGACGCGCCGCATGTACGGCAATCTGCAGTACGAGCTGCTGGGCGGCGACCGCATGCTGGTCCAGTTTGACTACGCCGGCCACTGCACGACCTTCACGACGCCCACCATGTCGGGCGGGCCGACCTGCGGCGTGCAGATCCTCGCGTCCTACGTGCGCAACGACGGTGACGTCATGCGCGTCGACACGTCGTGCGTCGGCGACGTCTACGGGCTCGATTTCCACGTCTCGAGCGACATGGCAGAAGAGTACCTGGGCGTCCACGATGGGTACGCCTGATAGAATCCCCACCAGGTTTTGACACAACTCTTGAATCAGTACATTTGGATATGTCGATCTCCTCACTTCAGTAAAATACACTTACATAGCATCGCCCGTGACGATTATCTCTCCACCATTTTCACTCTTGGACCAAGCATGGACGTCCCATCGTGGCACCCAGCGAATGAGGACGCGGCGCTCACGCGGCGGCTGCTGGCGGCGTCGGACGCTGCGGCGCGGCGCACCGAGTTCAAGCTCATGCCGGGCTCCACGCCCGACACGTCGACGGACGCCGGCCGCGAGCTGCTCAGCGAGCTCACGCGTGGCGCCGACGGGGGCAGCGCCGCCGTCGAAGGCCGCGGCTTTTTCGACTCGTCCGACCGGTGCGCGCCACCTCCCGCGTTGGAGTTGGCATGTGACGATTGATGTGGTCGTGTCCTGCTATAGGATGTATCTCCAAGAGCAAAAGCAACTGGAGGCCGAGAAGCTCGCCCTCAAGCGCCAGCAGGATCTCGACGGTGAGAGCTTTTCGGGATTGAGTGGCGACGGAATCGGTCTGATGCCCATTTCTTATCTACAGAGCTCCGCAAGTTCAGGGCGACGGCGCTCAAGGTGCAGGCGCAAAAGACGTCGGCACTCGTGTCGGACGTCCAATTAGAAGCGGCAAAGAAACTCAGCAGCGCAACCACCACGGGCGCTGCCAAGGTCGTGATCAAGACCAAGAAGCGCAGCGCGCCCGACGCGACCACGGCGAAGCCTGCAAAGCAACAGCGCACGGCGAGCGAGTCAAAGGCAGTGGCCAAGGCCGTAGTGGCCACCAAGGTCTCAGCAACGGCCACGAGACCAGTGGCTCCTGGCGCTCTGCTGTTGGGCTACTCAAGCAGCGACAGCGACAGTGAGCATGACAGCGACAGCAACCACGACCGAGTGAACGCAGCCTAAAATACATTTGCCATGGTAGCACACACACTCTATTCGTCGTCGCTATTGTCAAACGTGATCTTGGTCGCCTTCTTGGCGGTGTCAATATTCTTGGCGAACGCGCCGTACAGCTTGTGCTCCTTCTTCTTGACGTGCGTGCCAAACTTGAGCAGGTCTTCGGGCACGGTCTGGTTGGAATCGCGCAGCAGATTGACCAGTTCGCCCGCGCGCGGCTTGTCGTTGGCCGTGAAGAACGTGTGCGCAATGCCCGTGGCGCCGCCGCGGCCCGTACGCCCAATGCGATGCACATAGTCCTCGATCGTGAGCGGGAACGAGTAGTTGATCACGTACTCGACGCCGCGAATGTCGAGCCCGCGCGCCGCGACGTCGGTCGCGATCAGCATGGGCACGCGGCCGCTCTTGAATTCTTCAAAGGCCTCGGTGCGCTGCTGCTGCGACCGGTCACCGTGGATCGCGACGCAGTTCCAGCCGCGCTGCTGCAGCGTGCGCTCGACCCGGTCGGCCTCTTTCTTGTAGAGCACAAACACGAGCACGCGGTTCTTGCGGCTGCTGTGGTACTTTTGCAGCAGCGAGTGGACGCGCGCGTCGCGTGCGCGGTCCTCGACGACCTCGACGATCTGCGTGACGCTCTGACTGGCCGCGAGATCGTCCGAGCCGATCGTGACCTTGACGGGGTCCGAGAGGAACTCGTGGGCGAGCTTCTGGATCGACTGCGGCCACGTCGCGCTGAACATGGCGATCTGGCGCTCGGCGTGGGTCGCGCCGATGATCATGCGAATGTCCTTTTCAAAGCCGTCGTCCAGCATGCGGTCAGCCTCGTCCAGCACGACAAACGTCACGCGTGACATGTTGCACGAGCCGTCTTCAATCAGATCTTTCAGGCGCCCCGGGGTCGCGACCACGACGTGGACGCCGTTGCGGAGCAGCTTTTTCTGTTCGTGCTTGGACGTGCCGCCGTAGAGACAGACGCTCTTGAGCCCCGCGAGCGCGCCGACCTTGGAGATCACGTCGGCGCTTTGCATCGCCAGCTCGCGCGTCGGCGCGACCACGAGCATGCGTGGGCCCGGCATCTTGGGCGAGATCGCCGGTTGCGCGGCAATGTGGACAAGACCCGGGATTGAAAACGCCAGCGTCTTGCCCGAGCCGGTCTCGGCAATGCCAATGATGTCGCGGCCGGACGCGAGGATCGGCCAGCACTGGCTCTGGATGGGTGTGGGCGTCGAGAAACCCTTGCAGACGCTCATGAACTTGTCGGCAAACGTGATCTCTTTGAACGTGCGCAGTGGACGGTAGAGACAGTTGTTGCCGCTGATGGTCATCTCGTTCTTTTGGTGAAACGCCGCGACCTCGTCGTCGCTCATCTTGGCCGTGGTGGCGCTCTCCGTGTAAAACGCCTTCTTGAAGAGACCGTCGCGCGGCGCCGGCTGCTGGTACGGACCGGCGCTAAAGTCGGTCGAGGCCTCGACGGCGTCGTCATCGTCATTCTCCTGCTTCTTACTCTTCTTGTCTTTCTTGGCCTTTTTGTCCTTCTTGCTCTTCTTGGCGACGGGCGCCTCCTCTGCCTCTTCCTCCTCCGCAGCGTCGTCGTCGGCCTCCGGCGTCTCTTCCGCACGCGCGCGCTTGAGCTTCTTGGCCTCCTTGCGGGCCTTCTTGGCCTGCTTGCGCTCCTCCTTACTCAGCGTCTCTCCACCGGCGGGCGCGCTTCTCTTGTCGGGCTTGGCCATGGTTGGTCCAGGGATGTGAGCTTTTCACAATTGGCATCGTTTCAAGTTGCGCAAAAAGCGTACTTTAGCGGAGCTCTTCAACCCACAGCCAATCGAATCACATGTCAAGAATCTCGATCCGCACGTCATTCTGTTACTATCCACACGTCCAAACGAGGTTTTATCTTTCCGCATCATGAGGTTTTACGCTTTTGAAAGGGGTCTCGGCGCGCGCGGGAGTGAAAATCCCGCGCGACAGGGAAAGCGAAACCAAGGGACGAACATGGCGGACGCTTCGTCGCCGGCGTACGTGCTGCGGACGCCCGTGGCGGAGCGCGGAGAGTCCATTACGAGCCAGCTGCAGCGAGAGATCCTGGGCGACGCGGCGGTGCCGGCGCCGGCGAACGAATCGGCCACAAACGAGCGCGACGCGCTGCCCACCACGACACCACTGGACGAGCCGACGGTATTAACTGCGCCCACAACGCCGACGCCACGGACACCGCGTGCGACTGATGACGCCGATCTGGTAGCGATCTCGATGCCCGAGGCGCTGGCGCAGCCGCCCCCATCGCAACAACTGACCCAACCAGAGACGATGGCGACGCGCGACGACCGGCGGCGCACGCTGTCGCCGTCCAAGGCGCTGGCGTTCTTCAACCAGGTGGATGATGATGAGGACGTCGTAGCGGCCGCCTCGAGACGGGACACCGTGTCGCCCGAGTCGATCCGCTCGCTTCTCCGCGGCCTGAATGACGCGGACGGGGCGAGCCGCCGTGCGTCCGTTGCCGCAGCCATGGGTCTCGACCCGACCACCAACTCGGTCGATGACGCCATGCTTTTGAACGAGACTCGGCAGGACGTCGAGCGCACCAAGCAGTACTTGGAAACGTCCAAGTCGGCGATGCGGCAGTCGTCGCCGCCCTCGAGCAAGCGCCGACGCACGAGCGGATCGACTGGCCGTTCCGCGACGACCGATCAAGACAGCTTCACGGACGCCTTCTTTTCGACGAATCTGCTGTCTCAGGACGAAGGAGATGACAAGGGCAACGAAGACAACACGATGGAAAGCGTTGACGGGAGACCCATCAACCGACGCTCCACGCTCGAACCCACAGACGCTCAGGCCATGCTCTCGGAGATACAAGCCGAGATGGTGGGGACGATCGCCGAAGAGGAGAAGGAGGACGAAGTCCCGACGACCCGCATGGCCACGCGACGAACGACGCGCCTGTCGAGTTCGCCGTCACCGTCGCCCAATACCAGAAGCCGGAAGCGACGCTCGACGATTGACCCGACGGATCTGCTCTCCATTCACAATGGGCCGTCATCTGGATCAGTGGCCGCCACGGTCGACGTAAACCGTCGTGACACGATCGGCGACGGCGAGTTGCTGGTGCTGCAGCGAGAGTTTGGTCTGGAAGCTGCGTCGACTACAGAGAGCTCGCGGAAGCGGAAAGCCAAGACTCCTTCACCGGCGCGGCCAACAGAAGGAGCCGTGAAGCGGACGAGATCCAATGCGATGAATGCAAGAGAAATTGAAAACGAGGAGAATCCGCGACGAAGTACGATCACGCCACAGAAGAATCAGACAGTGGCGAAGGCGGACTCGCTATTCTCGCCACCGCCGACCAACCGAGCCAAGACGCCACTGAAGAGCTGCCTGAGCGCACGCAAAGCCAAGCCGAAGGACGACACTACACCCAACAAGTCGGTCAACTTTGGTCCACCACAGGCCACCCATTTCAATCGCGGATCGCCCTCAACATCGATGACTCCCATGCCGGAAAAAGACGCGCTTGCCCGGTTCTTGCTCGAGCCCCCAACCGAAGAAGAGGATCCTGAGACGGCACAAAACTCGTCGCTTCTGGACGAAGCCGATGGCCAGGTTTCTTCGGATGATGAACCCATTGCCGCTTCTGCTGCCCCACCTCTCGTGCAACGTCCGCAGAGTATCGAGCCGGTCGTATCAGCACGCACACGTCGGCGGTACAGTTTACGCGGCGTGAGTCCACTGGACAATCAAGCCAATGCTCGGCGGCAACGTCGTCAGAGTGCGATGGCCTCGTCCACGCCACAGCAGCAATCTCCGCTTGTGTCTGCACGCAACCGACGAGCGTTCGAGGCGGCCGCCACGGCAGCTGCCCTCGCGGCATCTCGAGCAACCTCTCCTGCGAGGACTTCGTTCATGAGTGTGACTGAGCCAACCCCGCAGAGTCGAGCTGCGTTTGCCGACTCGTCTGCATCTTCCGATGAAGGGGAAGACATGGAGATCACAGGGGACTACACAAATCATGCGGCAACGGCCGCGACGCTGCAAACCGGTGTCCGGCAATCTCGACTGAGCGAATCCCCGCGTCGATCCGCCCGTGTCAGCGCGCGTCAAGATTCGCTCTTCCCGGATTCACCACTCTCCGATGGCACTGTGGAAGTGACGTCGCTTGGAGATCTGGTTGCGGAGGACTATCGGGAAGAGGAAAAGAGACAAAAATCGCAGCAGTTAAATCAGTCCGAAGTCGACGACGACGACGACGTGCCTTCCCTCGCTCTTCTCGCAAGGGAGGGTGAAGATGACGAGGATCAACCACAACGCAACGACTTCGCCGATCGTCAAGCCAAGAATCTGCAACCGATTACTGAAGGAGATGATGAAGACCGGCGATCGAGTTCTGCTCACAGCAGGATGAGCCTTGACTCGGACGAAGAAAGTGATGCTGAATACGATAAAAAGCGCAAGTCGCTGGTCGTGAACCTATCGTCCAAGTTTGAACGTTCAGGGTCTCCAAAGGCACGCAAGCCAAGCGAGCAGCGAACAGAAGTGTCATCTTCCCTGCAAAGGCGACTCTCTCTTATGGCATCGCCAGGAAAAAGAGCGTCGCCTTCTCGCGCGGTGCCAAGTCCGTCACCTCAGAAACTCCCAGATCCTTTGCGAATCGAAGAAGTGTTTTCTCGTGTTCACTTCGAAGAGATTTCGAGGGAAGTCGTGGAACGAGTGGATGCGTCTGTATTGGAGACTGACGTGCAGCGAAGCTGTGTTGCCCACGCCGCCTTGAGCAGTCTGCGATACTCGACCAAGGATGTGGATTCCTGGTGCAAGGGACTCGCGGAAAGCATCCCTTCACTTGCTCGTGAAAAAGTGTCTCGTGTGTTCTCTACGGACGATCCGGGCGCGCTCGCGCAACTTGACGAGTCGATCAAGTCCCTACAGACGATTGAGAACGTCCACGTAAGAAGCGGATACTGTCAATGGCGAAGCAAGTTGGAAAAAACTATCTGCGATGGCCTCGCTCAGTGTGAGAACAAGCTTCAGAGCGACGTGAAGACGCTGCGATCTATGCTTGACAACGACCGATCTTATCGCGAAAGCGAACTTCGCGCTGTCAAAGAGTTGATGGAGCGGGAACGTCAAATGGAGCAGCTTTTGGACGGGATTGAAGAACAGCAAGCTGTTCAACGTGAGTATGAGTCGTCTGTGCAGCAGCTCGAGAGTGGGTGCTCGTCGCTATCGCTCGAAGCGTCCGTGCTTGATCAGCAACTAGCGGCGATTGAACAGTCATCTCCCCAATCCGACATGTCGGAAGCGACTGAATCCAAGCTGCGCCGGAACGTGCTCGAGCTGGAAGAATTGCTTGCCGTGCGGGAGAGCGTAGGCATGTGGCGAGTGTTGTCGGCCACCGGCAGCAAGCTCGCTATTGCGTCGCGGTATGAAGATGTCTTCTTTTCGATTGAAGTTCGTGTTGCGATTGACACCGCGGGCCCTGGTCAACAGGCATCGTTCACAGTGACACCAGTGTTCACAACGAAGACACGCCGACACAAGGTGGATGACGAGGCGCGGTTTGAGAATGACGAAGACGCACTGTCGACAATCGCGTCCGTCATCGTGAGCAAACGTCAAGTCGAGCGTTTCGAGTCCAAGACGCTTGAGGTGGCTAAGCTGTCCAGTCAGTTGGGCGCTCTGAGCACCACACTGCGGCGTGCGTATCAGTACCTCTCGGATCTCCGCTCCATTTCGACGCAGTTTGGCATGCGACTCGAAGCCGTCGATGACAACAACTGCAATATGTGGATTGACTTCGTTCGGTTCCCCCATGTTGTACCGAGTGGTGTCGTGGTGGATGGGGTGAAGTTCAGTGTTGGCCATCGTCTTCACTTCTCGTGGCCCTACACTGATTTTGATTGGCATGTCCAGATTGCGTACGGAACGGTGAGTTCGCGCGTCGATTTTTCTGACCGGAAGGAACATCACTAACTCGTTTGACTTGTCAAAACTAGATTACGGAGGAGAAACTTCGGCAACAGCTCAACGAGGTGCCGAGGCACAGTGGTCACGATTATCTGACGCGAGTCTGTCAGAGACTCCGTGACATCTTTGTCCAAGACTCATGACGAGAGCGAAACCATTTCTCCCACACTTATCTATTAGGGTGAGATATTAACCCACTAGTCGCGTCTTCCGTGAGGAGACTGTACAATATCGATACCTGAAATGTGCGGCTCCTCATGTTCGATTGATGCGTGGCCTCGTGCTGCTTTGAGGTCTCTAGTCGTCCCAGTCGTCGTCGCTCTCGTTGTGAAATTGAGCGGGTGGTGCGGCTGTCTGCCCATGGAGCGAAGGTTGTGCCGCCAGCGCCTACATACAGCCGAGCACAAGAATCAATGACGATATTGTTATTCCAACCCCCACAAGACCCAAGGATCCCAGCGTACCTGCAGTCGCTCCAGGTTCTCGGCTTTCAGTCGCTTCTCTCGCTCTTCAGCTTCCCACTTGGCGCGGAACTGCTGGCTCATAGGCACGGGCTTGTTCTCCTCTTCCGGTTTCTCCGACAGTGGCGTCATGCCTTCGGGACAGAGCGACTCGTACTCCATCACAACCGTCTCGCCTGCAAACCACTGGCTCGCCGACAGACTCGGCGACTGTGTGGGGACGTCGCCAAAGACGTCGTCTTGAAAGAATTCGCGGAGCTTTTCGTTCCGCGGCAGCACAAACGAGACCTTCTCGACGGCGTTGGCACGCAGCAACAGCATGCGTGCGATCTCGACTTGCCGGACGTCGCAGAGCCGCTTCGGGAGCAGCGTCGCCGCGCTGATGGCGACCTGTCCGTCGGCGACAAACGGCAAGTTGGCGTGGGCCGTACTGTGATCGTCGGTAAACTCGCAGCTCCAGATTTGGCGACCGCCGGTGCTCGCGAGAAACAAGACCCGCGACGACGGATCGTAGAACGGTACGCTGTCGCCCGTGGTGGTGGCCCCGTCGATTGTCGTGGTCGAGACCGGATCGACGAGATTGCGAGCGTCCCAGATCCGCACCTGCGTCTCGTGGCGCGGCGCGCCGGTCGAGCCCAGCGTCATGAGATGCGACGTCGAGAGCCATTGTACAAACTGCGGTCGCATCGAGTCAAAGCCGCAGCCCATCGCGACCAGTGCGTTGCCACCGTGGTTGGCGCGTGGGTCAAAGACGCGCACAAGCCGCTCGCGGCTAGAGGTCGCCAGCAGACTTCCGTCGGGGCTGAAGGCTGTGTTCCACACTGCGTCTTCCAGCTTATTGGCAAGGCACACACGCTCGACGCCACCGGCTTCCACGTCCCACAGGCGAACGGAGAGATCTTGGGCGGTGGAACACAAGACGTTGGCAGCGCGTGGGTGGTACTCCAGCGAGCGCACGCCCTTGGTGTGGCCACGAAGCACCGCCGTTGGAGAGGGTGCACCATCGCCTCCCGCTGCATTGTCCAGCTTCCAGATGGCCACGGTCCCATCGCCCGAGCCAGTGGCTAGTATCTCGGTATCAAACGTGTGGAAGGCTGCGTCCGTGACCGTCGCCTTGTGGCCATCGAGCACCAGAGCGTCCTGTGCAACACGGCCCGTGGCGTCCAGGCGACTCACGAGCACAGGTCCACCGGCACCCTGGAGAGGGATCGCCAGATATTTTTCGTTGGCGCGGATGCAGTTGGACGCGGGCACCTTGTCGCCGAGGCTCAGCGACTCGTTGCGCGTGCTCTGCCTGCCTTTGATGTACTTGAGCTGTGAAAAACACAAAAGACTGAGCTCCAAGACCAACCGCTACCAGTCCCATGGATAGCATGCGTACCTTATGGCCCTGCGACGTCGTGAACCGCGTGATCTTCTCCGACAAGACGCGGTCAGTGGTGGCCGCGACTGGTTCCTCGACTGCGCTACTGCTTGTCACCACTGGTTCAGGGGTGAGCCACTGCACAGGGCGCGCAGCGGTCGCTGCCGTGGGGGCTGCGACGGGCGCGGCGTTCCACGCCGTGGTCTTTGACGCCCAGCCACTACTCGCACTGGCTGCTACCATCGCAGGCTTGTCCGCTGACGGCATGGTGTTCCATGCGTTGGTAGTAGCGGACGCCCACGGCGACGCCGCCGGTTGGCCCCAGGCAGACTGGGTGTGCTCCGTCGCAGTCGCAGTCGTAGAGCCGTTTGTTTGCTGTGGTTGTGGTGGTGGCGCGGACGGTGGGGGACTGGCATTCCAACTCGATAATGAACCAGGAGCAGCAATGGTGCTGCCACCAAAGACGCCACCCAGACCGCTCGACTCGACACCGTTTGCTGTGGTCGGCTGTACGCGTTCGAGCACCGGCACGGCGTTCTCTCCGCTTCTCCACTGGTCCGCCGTCAGCGCCGCCGTGCGTGCAAACGTATCAGGGTACAGATCGCACTGGAACTCGCTCCACGCGTCCTTGCGCGGCACTGTGAACGAGAGCACGTCGCAGACGCCGCTGCCCCCACTGCCGTTGGCGCTCAGACTCAGCACGCGCGCGACCTCGCACTGCTTTGTGTCGCACGCCTGCTTGCCCACGCGCCCCGCGGCCAGCGTCGTGTGCGGCAAGAGCGTCTGGCTCAGCTTGTGGACGCCGCTTGCGTCGACTTCATACGTGCGCACGGTGCGGTCGCCCTTGCCTAGCACAAAGATCAGGTCGACGTCGGCGTCGTAGAGAGGGAAGAGCTGGCCGATGCTCGCGTCGAGCCGCTCGCGTGCGACGGGCTTGGTCGCGTTGCGTGGGTCCCAGAGCTTGAGCTCGCGCTCCTGCATGGCATCGCAGCCGGTCGTCAGGAGGAGATCTGTGCGGCCACACCACACGACGCTCGTGGGCCGTCGACGCCCTGTGTGGGCCTTGAACTCGTTGACGATCGCACCATTTGCGCGTGGATCCATGAGCCGCACGTGCTGGTTCAGCGAGCTGGTCACGAGTGCACTGCCGTCATAGTTCCACACGACACTGGAGAACGTGTCGTCCGTCGTCTCGGGCGAAAGCGGCACGTGGAACGCGACGGCTTCCGCCGCGAGGTCCAAGACCAGCACGTCGCGATGGCTAATGGCGGCGGTGATGTCCCCCGCCGACGGGTGGTGGCGGAGACCCACGATGGCGGACGTGGCGCCCGTCAGCGTCGCCGCCGACTCGCTCTGCGGCTCAGCGCTGGTCGCATCTCTGGGCAGCTTCCACACCTGGGAAGAGAGAGGGCTGATCAGTGATTGACGCGTGACGTTGTGTAGAAAGGCCGGTCCGCACCTTGACGGTCGTGTCGGCGCTGCCCGTGAGCAGCACGTTCGCGTCAAAGGGCGAGAACTCGAGCGCATTCACGCGCGCCTGGTGGCCGCGCAGCAGCGGCGGCTGTCGTGGGCATTCACAGAGTACACGAGAGCGTGAGTAGAGTGGGTTCCCTTCACAGACCAGCGAGCAGCTACGCACGATCGCCGCCGTCTCCTTGCCCGTGTCGCTCAGCGCCTTGACCTGGACCGCAGCGCCGCCTGCGGACCACCAGCATCAGCCTCTACGCAACTCATGGCCATTGGGAGAGCTAGAGTACCGTCAATCTCGTGCGCAAACGCCCAGCGGTCGACAGCCGCGGCCAAGGCGTTGCCCTCGACTGGGGCCGTGGCGACGTGGAGCTGGTCGTAGCACGCGTCGCGCGCCGCCGGCTTGCACTCGATGTTGCGGAACTTGCTAACAGAGCCACCATCCGCATGAGCCCTTTCTCTACTCCTCCGTCCTCTTCCCCCACACGACGCACCTCGCGCGGAACGCGAATCGCGGCGGCATGGTGACGGATTGACGCGCGAACTCCGTCGGACGAATCCCTGTCACTTTCACCCATTGAAGTCTCGCTAAAGTACGCATCATACACTTAAAGTACGAATCGTACTTTAGCAGACTGATCCCTTCGGTGACGTCTCACTTAAAGTACGAATCGTACTTTAGCAGACTGATCCCTTCGGTGACGTCTCACTTAAAGTACGAATCGTACTTTAGCAGACTGATCCCTTCGGTGACGTTTCTGTGGGTGGCCATCACTCCATCACGGACCATGCGCCGCGCGCTCTCGTCTGCGCGCCACAGCCTCGGCGCGGGGCTCCGCCTCCGCTCCACTCTCGCACCGGCCGCCAGCGCCAACAGCAAACTCAACACGACTGCCGGAGCCAACCCGCGCGTGTCGTCATCTCCACGACCACAGAAGACGCCTTTCGTACGGCGGCAGCGCGAGCCGGCCGAGTCCACGGACACAAAGCCTCGGCTGCGCGTGTTGGATGGGCGAGTTGGAGCGCTGCTCGCAAACCGCACGACGACGCCGGCGTTCGTGTCGCTCTGTGAGCAGCTACGGGGTGAAAGCCAGGCGAAGCTGCTCGCCAACACGGACGCGAAAGCCTGGAAAGTCGCGCTACAAAAACGCCTGAGACAGGACGACGTGGTCGGCGCGCGTGCGCTGCTGGATCTGCTGCTGGGCGTGGCGCCGGAGCACGCAAGCGAGCGGCTCTGGCGCGAGCTGCTTTTCGCGGTGCTGAGCCAGCGTGCGCTCCTGTCCAGCGAGCGCGAAGTCACGGCGCTTCTCTCGGCACTCTGCGGTGCGTGCGGCAGCGACTTTGTCGCGCGCGTGCTCGTGTCGCTCGTCAACGGCTGCGCCAGCCTCCACATGTTCGACGAGGCGCGGCTCCTCGTGCGGTTCCACCGGTCGCTCTCGACCGCCGTCGCCATGCCGCCGAGCGTGCTGGGCAATCTCATCTCGACGATGCAGGCCTCGCCGCGCGCGCAGGGCGTGTTCGATTTCACGGACGAGCTGCTTGAGGGCATTCCGCTGGCCGCCACGCCGCCGCAGGTGTGGATCGCGCTCGTGTGCAACGCCGAGCGCTCGCAGGCCGACCTCTCGCGCCGCGTCTCCCAGATCATTGACTGGTTCCACGCCGTGAAAGACGAGCCTGCGGACGGCGATCGGCCGCGGCAGCTGGAGCCCGTGCTGGGCGCCGTCGTGCAGCGCTGCGTCACAAGCGGCAATGAGCGACTGGCGCTGCGCGTGTTCGACGCCATGACCCGCGAGGACGAAGAAGAACGAGAAGACGAAGCCGACCACGACTCTGACGTACAGCCCCAGCGGCGCGTGCGACCGGACGAAAACATCTACGTCAATATCCTGAAAGCGTGTCGCGTGCTGCTCGACAAGTCGCTGTTTCGCGACGTGTACCGTCGCATGGTGCGCGACGGCGTCGCACGGAGCGCCGGCTTTGGCTCGGCGATCCGCTTTTGCCACGCGTACCACGACGTCGAGTTCCTGGACCAAGTGCTAGAGGACGCGTTCGCGGTCGAAGAGGCACAGTTCACGCCGGGCTCGAAGAAGCGCGCGCGGCGCTGGTTTCTGGAGATTGAGCAGTACAACGACGCGCTCGGGTGCTTCGCCGAGACCAAGAAGTTTGAGCGCGCGAATGATCTCTTTGCGCGGCTGCTCGCGCACCCGAGTCCGCACGTGACGCCCGACCGCGTCACGATGGTCGAGATGGTGGAGAACTATATGGACGCGCCGTTCGCGGACGTCATGCACCTCATGGAGTCGTTTCTCGACATGGACGTCAAGCCCGACATGTACGTCTTCACGTCGCTGCTCGCGGCGTGCGGTCGCCACCGGCTCATGAACGATGCGCTGGCGCTGCGCGAAGCCATGGCCAGCCAGCGCGTCGCCATGGACGTCAAGACGTTCACGGCGCTCGGCTTTGTCTACGCCGTGCACAGCCACGTCACCGGCGTTGTCGAGATGCTCAAGGACATGGAGACGCAGGGCGTCAAGACGGACGCAAAGTTCTTCCACGTGGTGCTCGACGGTCTCTACGCCGCCGATGGTATTGACCTGTGCTTTGCGCTCTTTCGCGAGACGCTCGACAAGGGGCTCTCGATCCCCGTCGGCATGTACGCGTCGCTCATCGCCAAGGGCACGACGCTCGGGCTCGTGGAACGCACGCTGCATATTGCCTACAACATGGAGTGCGACGGCTTCTCGCTCACGTCCGAGCAGCTGCTCGGGCTCATGCACCGCTGCGAGTCGTCGGCCGAGGTCGCCGCGCTCGTGCGTACGTTTCTGCTTCTCCACCAGGGGCGCACCAGTCGCGAGCCCGACGCCGACGGCGTCCCCAACGCGCGGTTCTCGCAGGACGTGTACGAAGAAATGGTGGAGCTGCTCACAGCGTCGGCGCAGGGCGACGCAGTCGCCAAGGTCCGGCAACTCGCCGAGGCCGCCGGGTACTATCTGCCGTAGGACGGGTGCAAACCAAAAGGACTGTTTTTTTCTATCGTATTACACTACGCTAGGCGTCCTGGCGGCGGCTCTTCTTGCCGCGCAGCCGCTGCAGCGCCGCGTCCAGCTCGTCTCGCGTGCTCTCCATTAGCGACTGCTCTTCGACATAGCGCTCGGCTCGCTCGGCGGTCTTGAGTCCGTCCGGCGCGCCGTGGAACACGAGCTGCACGCCCGTGACGTCGGCGGCCGTGAGGATCTCGTCGTAGCAGACGCGCGTGCGTGTGACGTGGAAGGCCGACGTCACGACGTGGACCTTGCGCACGTGGCGGTGCCGAAGGATCGCCACGAGTTGCAGCGCGTTCTCCACGAGGCTCGTCTGCGGTTCAGAAAAGAAACGAGAATAAAATAAAACAGCACAAAAGTGAGTCTGAGATCTGATCCCCCCACAAGCAACCCTAGAGGCACGTACGGCCGTGCAGTCCATGAGGATGTGGTGCGGCGAGATGCCCGTGCCCACGAGGGCCCTGCGGATCGCCTCGGTCTCGACGACGCCCTCGTCGCTCGACTCACCGCCCGTGGGCACGAGAAAGCACAGCGCCTTGGGGCGCCCGTCGTCGTCGTCGTCGTCGACGTCGACGTCTTCATCGTCCTGGTCAAACGACAGCGTTGTTTGCCAGTAGAGCTGGATGGCCTTGGCAATGCGGTTCGAGACCCATACGCCCGGCTCACCGCGGCTATTGAGCGGACCGCCGACGATCACGACGAGCTCGCTCGGCACGGACACGTCGGCGGCGCTGACCGCGTCGTTCTCGGGGATGCTCAGCAGATTGGGCGTTACGGCCGGGTGGCGCGGCTCGGGCCGAGACGTCGGGCGCACGCCGTCGAACGCGAGCCCCTGGCGGAACAGGTCGCGGCCCGCGGCCGCCAGCAGCCTCAGGTTGCTGTGGTACGCGATCGAGGACGCGGTCGACGAGGCCACGGACGGCGGGGGCGGCGGCAGCGGCTGCACCGAGTTCCAGGGCGCGCGCAGGCCGCGCATCGAGTCCTGCGGGAGCAACGTGCCCACCATCGTGGGCCGCGGCGGCGACGTCGAGCGGCTCATCGCAAGGGTAAAGTCGCAGAGGTCCTGGCGGTCTCTTCTGTGAGTCACGAGGAGGGAGCTATGATGAGACAAAGAACCCTCATCCACGATCATGTACCTCTCTTTTCTGATACAAATGTCATGTGTTATGCGTTCGAAAACTGATTTCTGCCAACATAACTCTAGCACACACTCTATAATCTGATAACCGGTGCCATATGATACGGGTGATCCTCCACAGAAGACGAACCGAGATGGGTTCTTCCCCATCGCTACTTCATATTGTTACTTCAGACCTTGAAGTCATGAAGCGGCGCACTTGCGACCTCTCCGATGGGGCTGGAGGCCGTGGATCCGTTCTACATGGCGCTGCTGCGCGCGCGGCAGCGGCGCTTTGCCGAGTGCATCGACATTTGCACGGACGTGCTCGCGCAGAACCCGTACGACCAGGCCGCGTGGGTCACCAAGACGCGCGCGCTGACCCAAGAAACGTGGATCGACGACTCGGAGCTCGAAGAGGACGGCGCCGCCGATCTGCTGCTAGACGACAACGTCATGGCGGCCTTGCCGCGCCCGGGCACGTCCATCAACCGCCCCAACACGCGCAGCGGCGGCGGCGATCCGAGTCTGCGGCCCATGACGGCGTCGGGACGGCCGCTCAGCGGCTTTGCGCGACCGGGCACGAGCTCGCGCCCGGGCACCGGTAGCATGAGCGTCGATCGCGCGCTCCAGGGCAACCGCCCGGGCACGTCTCGCCCAGCGACGACGCTCGGTCGCCAAGTGCGGCTGGGCACCGCGTCCATGCAGTCGGCGAGCGAGAGCGGCGTGTTCATCGACGTGGACCGCCTCGACCTCAAGCGGTACGCCGCGCGGCCGGCGATCGCCAAAGCGCTGGTCGATTACTTGCTCTACCACGACCACAACCCGCGCAAGGCGCTCGAGCTCGCGGCCGAGGCCACGGTCGCGGCCGACTACAAGGACTGGTGGTGGAAGGCGCGACTGGGCAAGTGCTACTACCAGCTCGGGCTCTTCCGCGACGCCGAGAAGCAGTTCGAGTCGTCGCTGCGGAACCAGCCCATGGTCGGGACGGTGCTGGAACTGGGCAAGGTCTACCTGCGGCTGGACCAGCCCAACACGGCGCTGGACCGGTACGAGCGCGCTCAAGACACGTTCCCAGGCGACGTGCACTTGCTCTTGGCCACCGCGCGCGTGCACGACATGCTCAACGCGAGTGACAAGAGCGTCGAGTTGTACAAGGAGATTTTGGCGCTTGACGCGTCCAACGTCGAGGCCGTCGCGTGTCTCGCGTCCAACTACTTCTACACGGACCACCCCGAGGTCGCGCTGCGGTACTACCGGCGGCTGCTGCAGATGGACGTCAACAACGCCGAGCTCTGGTGCAACATTGGCCTCTGCTGCTTCTACGCGGCGCAGTACGACATGACGCTCTCGTGTCTCGAGCGCGCGCTCGCCATGGCCTCGGACGACACGAGCGCCGACGTCTGGTACAACGTGGGCCAGGTCGCGGTCGGCATCGGCGATCTCGGACTCGCGTACCAGGCCTTCAAGATCGCCGTGTCTGTGGACGGCAACCACGCCGAGTCGTACAACAATCTGGGCGTGCTCGAGCTGCGCAAGGGCAACCTGGACCAGGCGCGCGCCAACTTCCAGCTCAGCGAGTCGCTGGCCGATTTCATGTTCGAGCCGAGCTTCAACCGCGGTGCGTGCTTGTGTCTAGTGGGGTTGCTAACGGTAGAGGGACTGACGATGCTGCTGGTGCTCAGCGCTGCTGGCGTACAAGATCGGCGACTTCCACGACGCCTTCACCAAGGTCAACAAGGCGCTGGCCACGCACCCGCAGCACAGCGACTCGCTCGAACTCAAGAAGCAGCTGCAGCACTTTCTCACCATGATGTAGAGCGCGAGAAAGAGAGGGAAAACCAATGTATGCTGACAAACCAAGTAGCCTACAGCGACAAGGTCGGGCGAGAGACACACCTACTAGTATCCTCCAGTCCGCTAGATCCACTATCCACTGGAATGCAAAGACAGGAGGAGAGAGAGAGAGAGAAACCTAATGACGAAAGTGAGACCGCCCCGAATCGCGTGCTTCTGGAGAGACTGGACATCTTGGCGGGGCGGCCTCCGACCTGACGAGCGACCCGCCCTACAAAAAGTAGTCGGGCGTGCGCTTCTTCTCGTTGAACGAGCTGTCGCGCGGCGCCGGGTCGAACTGGATGAACTTG
The DNA here is from genome assembly GCA_023335925.1 of Pythium phragmitis. Taxonomy (NCBI): domain Eukaryota; phylum Oomycota; class Peronosporomycetes; order Pythiales; family Pythiaceae; genus Pythium; species Pythium phragmitis. The sequence continues at coordinate 16,000 of JAADVZ010000257.1, read as the reverse complement.
CACGTGTCGTAGACCTTGTCGCCCGTACGGTCCACCATGACCTCGTCAATCTCCATGAGCGCCGCCTGGTTGCCGCAGCGGTAGCAGTAGTTGGGCGCGCTAAAGATGGTGACGACGCCGCGGTTGTGGGTCCACTGGTACCCTTCCATGACGAGCTGGTGCGCGCGCGCAATGAACGTGAGGCCGTTGCTGCGCTTGAACTGCTCGGTAATGTCCTGGCCAAACGTGTAGCCGGCGCCGCGCGGCGAGATGCCCCATCCACAGCGGTCGTCGGGGTCCGACCACACGAGATCGCACATGGGGCCTTCGTGGGGCACCTCCTGCACGCGGTCGAGCGCGCGCGCGTGGTCGAGCGTGTCGATCGACGGCGACAGCCCGCCGTGCATGCAGAACACGCGGTTCTCAATGAGCGCCGTCATGGGCAGGTGGTCGAAGAGGTCCGTAAAGTACTTCCACACGTTGGCGTTGCCGTACTTGCGCAGACACTCGTCGTAGAAGCCGTAGACCTGCGTGATCTGGCGCGACTCGTGGTTCCCGCGCAGGATCGTGATGCGCTCCGGGTGGCGCACCTTGAGCGCCACGAGCAGCGTGACGCTCTCGAGCGAGTAGTAGCCGCGGTCCACGTAGTCGCCCATGAAGAGGTAGTTGGTGTCCGGGCAGCTGCCGCCTATTCTAAAGAGCTCGAGCAGGTCGTAGAACTGGCCGTGGATGTCGCCGCAGACCGTCACGGGGCAGCGCACGGGCTGCACGTTGGACTCGGCCGAGAGGATCTCCTTGCCCTTCTGGCACAGCTCGTAGATCTCGCTCTCCGAGAGGTTCTCGGCGCGGCGCAGGCGCTCGATCTGCGCGTCCAGCGCCTTCATTTCGCCGCGGGCGTCCATGGCTGCTGCGTGGTGTATCGGTTCCAGGAATGACGGGGGAGACTGCGCACCTCCACGGAGGGGGAGTGCCACATGTGACGTCACCAACTGAGACTAATGCCACCGTCTCATCTAGAATCGGTGGCATGATGGAAGGGGAATGTTGGTACAGAAACATGGGAATGACCCTCCGGAGAACGGCCCCAACGACACTGACTCGACCGTGGCGCCGCTGCGTCGGCATGGAAGGCTCAAAAAGCAGGAGGAGAGCATGCACCTCTCTTCGACGTCTCTTAGGGTTCAACTGTGCGGTGCCATTCCACGCATGGACCGGCTGAGAGCCCCTCATACTGTGCACACACAGCCATAATGTAACATAATTACCGTAATAGCATCAATGTCCCAAATAATCACGTCCCGTGGGCAAGACGGGCATGAAAGGTCGCGTAAATTTAGCCATTCCTGGTGGAGTTTCATGTGCGTGTGGATCAGCGGAACTCTGCGTTGCGATCGCTGCGGCGGTGCAACACACACAGCATTGCGTACCAACTAGCTCAGCGCAATGTCAGCGACCCGCAAGAACAACTACGCGTCACGCAGCGACGTCGACGCCTTCGAAGAGCTCTCGGCCAAGCTCACGGCCGACCTGCGCAACCACGTGCGCTTCATGGTAGGTGGTTCATTGCCATCTCGGGCCCTTGATTTGTGAGGCATTCATCGTGCGGTCTGCAGGCCGACTACCCCGTCCTCTCGGACGACTGGATCAAAATGGCCGAGCAAATTGGACGCATCGGTGAGATCACGGAGATGGTGAGTGTCATGGAGCGATCCGCAGACAATTTGCGCGCCGCTCACGTGACCTGCATTGCGCTTATATCTACAGGAGCGACAACTCCCAAAGGCCAAGGATGCGACGCTGTGGGAGTGCGAAGAAGTCGCCCTCCGGTGAGCGGCGAGTTCGGTCGGGTGAGTTGATGGCTTGCCGCTCACGCATTCATGTGATCACTAGGTACCTGCTCGAGGACGGGAAGCTCAATTTGTACGACATTCAACGCCATAAAGAGGAACGACTAGAGACTGCCGCTTACGTTCTCTTCCGAGCGGTGTAGGTGCCTTCGTAACCTCGTGGAGTTCAACGACTATTTGAAGCGCGTCGTGGAGCGCGGAGCCGTCAAGGTGAGGACGATGACGATAGGCCTCAGTGAGTCACGCTCAAGTCCTTTTGCCACGTGAACTAGGAATCGACAATGGACACGCTGAGGGCGTTTGAGAAGGGCATGGGCCTCACTCTCAAGAACGCGTGGCTACACTCGGAGGCCGTGCAGACCACGGACCTCCCGCTCTTGATCGAGTACATTCACGACGTGTTCAACTACTGCCTCGAGAATCCAAATGTGCGTGGCTCATGAAGTGGGCATTAAGGGGTTTATTGTAGAGCTGACGTGACTGACAGTACTTCAGCAACAAGAAACTCGACAACACCCAGGAGGTCACGGTCATCCACTTTCTGCTCGGCTTGTGCAAGCAACTCGAAGTGATCGACGAGTCGCGGTACGCTGGTTTCTACAAATGCTGCTTTGTGCTGTAGCTAACAACAGTCATTGTCATGGCAGGGTCATGCCGCTGATCATGGAGAAGCGCGTGTTCTCACTGTTGGCAATGCATCTAAGCACCAATCTCACTCGATTACAGGTTTGTCGATACTGCCACGACTGCCCACTGCATCGCGAGCCTAATCAGACGGAATCTATAGACGGCGGACGTGAGTGCTGGTGTCGAGACGCTCGCCTTGCTGTGCAGCTCGGAAGATTTCCAGTCGCACGTGGATCAGTACGTCGACTCGTTGGAGACCGAAACGGCGCTGCTGTCGCTCAAGGGTGAGATCTAGAAACGGCCCATGCTCTCGTGTGGATACTGTATGTACTGACACTGGGGGTGTACGCATTAGACGACTTCTTGGACGCTGCTACCGAAGATGTCGATGTGCGCAAGCGCCTCCGTCCTCTGCTCGACGTCATCCAGCGACTTCAACCAAGCCGAAAGTGAAGCCATCAGTCACGTGGTGTGGTGCACACAATGAAAAAGGGCCGTCAGGTCCTGCATTATGCCCTAGTATTGCCCTAAAGCAGGCCTTCTTTGATCGCTTCGTTGTCCTGTCTGTCACTTTTTTTCCACCAAGGTGTCGTCGCCAAACGGCTGAAGTGCCCGGGGCCTCGCGGGCCGGCGACCATGGGCGCCCACGACCCGACCGTGTACACTCTGCTGCTGACGCTCATGTGTCTGGGGCTGCTGGTCTTCACGCTCGCGCAGCTACTGCTCTCGATGCGCAACAAGAACAAACTGCTCTCGTGGTCCACGTGCTTCTACGTGCTCTGCCTGCTCTGGACGGTCGTGCGCTCCACGTACTGGATCATGATCCAGACGCGCGAGAGCATGACGTACCTCGAACTCTATCTGCTCTACTGGGTCCCGACGCCCATCCAGTACGTTTCGCGCCGCCGCGGGTCCAGGGCGGACGCGCCGACTGATGGACTGACTGCGCTTGTAGATTCGCCAACTTCTCGCTGCTCATTCTCTTTTACATTCAAGTCATCACGGGCAAAAAGTGGCGCACGCGGTGGCGCAGCGTCTGCCTGCCGCTCTATCTCGTGCTCACGATGGCCATGACGACGTTCACGGCGGTCTGGGCCTTCAACTCCTCCAACGACATTTCCTACGCCACGGAGCACGGCGACCACTACGACCAGGAGTTTTACCAGGTCTCGGCCGTGAGCGTGCAGCTCGAGTACTCGGCCGTCTCGTTCTTTCTGCTCAGCCTCCTCTTTGGCGTGTTCGGCTGGAAGATGGCAAACGTCAGCAGCTCTCTCTGTTCCGGCGGATCCCCTCACGTCGCTCATGCCTCGATGTTTCTTGTTTGCGCGTGCAGGTGGAGAGCGGCAAGCGCCGGCGGATGCTCATCTCCCAGCCTCACGTACGACCCCAGCGTGGTCCAAATCTCTTGGGTGCTGCCAGTCCAGCCACTGACGTGATGTGCACTGTAGACGCTCGCGATCATCAATGCGCTGCTTTTCCTCATCTTTTTCACTCGGTCGGTGCGCGACCTCGCCACGTCGCAAAATTGGGGCGTGAGCATCTGGAACCAGCTCGACATGAACGGCGGTCGCGTCACGACGTTTGCCTGCTTTGTCTTTTTCTGCTTTTGGGAGTTTCTGCCGACCGTGCTGCTCTTGTGTCTGATCACAACCAAGGCCGGCGGCGTGGGAGGTACGTGCAAGGCGAGCCATTGCTCAGTTCCACAGGACGCAATTCTCACTCAGCAGTCACGTGCATTCTGTAGCTCCTCGCCACGTGCCGTCCCACAACCAAAAGCTCCCCGACTTTGGCATTTTCCACATCATCAACGCCGGCGGCGGCGGCAGCGACAAGGTCGGCGGCAAGCTGCTCGCGAGTCCGCTCACGAGCTCGTACGGCACGACTGTATCGTCCTCGGCTGGAGCCGCCACGCGCACACTCGAGCCGCCCCGGTGGACCCACGGCGGCGACCTGTTTCAGGATCCGCTCCGGTACGACTCGGACGAGAACGCCGGGCCGTCGCCGCGCCAGTTTCCCGACAGCTTCAACAGCGACCACAGCAGCGCGGCGGCCTCGTACGAGCGGAGATCGCTCATACCAGCGTCCTTTCCTCCGGTTTGAACATTGGAATTCAAACGCATTTTTAAAGGGAATCGCGAAAAGTCGACCTTCAGGTCTCATCAAGAGAAGAAGTATCACGTCGGGACTTGTGAAACTATAGTACGTGCTATTGAGAGAGCGTCCTTCTACCTGCGGCTCGCACTTGACGCAGGCGGCGATGGCCCGAGCGGCAGTCCGCTGAGTGCCATGCTCACATTTGCCGACGAGCCTCGGACCGTCGGCTCGGTCGCAAAGTACACGGCCGGGCCCTGCTGCTGGAGGTCCTGGTTGGCGGACCTTCGCCGCGCGGTCACGACGGACGCGGAGGCTGCCGGCGGCTCGCTCTCGGGTAGTGATGACGAAAAGCTCTGCGGCGTCGCATCAGCAAAGCTCTGCACGCCGTTGATTTTGGCAAACACTAGCCGCAGCACACGCTCCTTGTCGTGCCACGAGAGCTGGCGGAGATCAATCTTGTCGCTGAAATGGCGGAGGTCTTTGCTGTCGTGTGGGGGCTCCTTTGGGCTCGCGAGTTTGGGGAAGCGAAGCAGCGGCGACGCGTGCCGTCCGCCACTGGCTTTCTTCATGTCGATGTGGTACTGCTCCATCTCGCGCTCGCGCTCGCGCTTGGCGTCCCTCTCGATCTCGCGTTTCACGACTTCGAGGGCGTCGAGGAAAAACACTTCGACGTCCGTGCGCTGGTCCAGCACGGTCTGCGCGAGACGCCGCAGGTTGCGGAGCTCCTTGTTCTTGAGCCGCACGAGCCGCCGCAGCCCGTCGACATCGAGCGCCATCTCCTCGCGCTCCTTGCCATTCTTGTGCTCGGCGACATACTTTTCGCGTTCGAGCTCGGCGAGCCCCTCGCTCATGCGCTTCTCGAGGTCTTTGACAGTCACGCGCAGCTGCCGCAGTTCGCGGGCCTGCCTCTGCGCCGCCGCACCGTACTCTTCCTCTTTGGCCTTGGCGATCTGCATCTCCATGTGGTACTTCTTGGCCTTGGCTTCAAAGTGCTCTTTCTCCTTTTGGAGCTCTTCGGTCATCTGCAGCTGGAAGCGGAGCTCCTCGCCCATGCGGCGATTGTCCGTGATGATCTTGCGCGTGTCGGCGTCGAGTCCATTGCGCGCGTCCTCTTTGGCCTGCTGCTTGACGATCTCAATCTTCTTCTCGTGCTCCTTTTGGAGCCGCGCCTTTTCCTCCAAGAACTTGCGCTCCATGGCACCGATCTGCTCTTTGGACGCCTCTTTCTCGTCGCGCAGCTGCGTCTCGACGGCCTTCATCTTGCCGTGGATCGAGTCTTTCATTTCTCTAAAAGCCTCGAGCTGATTGAGCTCCTCCTTGAGAAAGAAGAGCTGCTCCGTGAGCTTCTCTTCTTTGGACGAGAAGTGCTGCTGGAGCTGCTGGCTCTCGTTCTCTTTGGCTTGCTGCGACGCCTCGAGCTCCAGTGTGTGGCTGAGCTTGCTTGCCGCGAGCTCTTCCGTGATCTTGGTGATCTGCTTGTCGCGCGTCTGGATCTCCTTTTGGAAATACGCCACGAACTCGTGGGTCTCTTGCTCGCGCTTGTCGTGGCGCTCGCGCAGAGCCTCATTCTCGGCCTGCAGGTGAAGCACACGGCCATTGAGGAACTCGATTTTCTGCAGGTCCACTTGGCGGTTGAACAAATCGCTGGCCGTCGGTGGGCCAGGATTGGCGGTGGGGGGCGTGGACGGTGTGGCAGCCGTGGCAGTCGCAGCTAGCGCGTCGGCCGCACTGTCACTCTCTTCCATTCTTCTTCTCTGAGTGGTAGTAGTGCTGACACAGAGTGGAGAGGCAACAGGACTCAGCCAAGTCTACAGTCTATTCTTCGCCTTGTGCCTCCTGCATCCCCTTCCGTAATTTTAGATAGGGCTAGATTCCCTTGTTGTACGTGACGACACTGACGAGGTGGCCGTCGCGTTGGCGCCGCGCGCCCACAAACTCGGGCTCGAGATACTGCACGGGCAACTGCGCGGTCTGGCGGAAGAGCCCGAACGTGAGGGGCACTGAAAACTGGATCGCCGAGCCCACGAGCGTGAGCAGAATGGGCAGCTTGAGCCACGGCCGCCGCACCATCCACGGCTTGGTCTCGAGGCGCTGCACGATCAATGGCGGCACGATCAAGATCGGCGCCGCCGCGAAGATGCGGCCGGCGATACACGAGCTTACGGCGAGCGCGCCGCAGCGTTTGCTCTTTCCGACATAGTCGCCGTTCTCGTCGTACACGTGGACGCCCTTGAGGTACTCGCTCTGGCGCATGATGGAGAGGTTGAGCAGATCCGCGGCAGCCACGGCCGCGAACGGCCCGAGCCGCGCGACCATGGGCGCGTACGACACGTTGCCCAGGCGCTTAGCCCACCGGCGGATGCCGAGCGACGCCACCACCGAGCTCGCGGTCGCGCCGACGTACGCGGCGATGCGCTGTTCGGTCGTGTCGTCGTTGGACGCGTTGCGGTTGGCGTAGTAGTGCAACGCGTTGTACGTCTGGTTGAGCCACTGCGCGAGCACCGTGGTCGCCGTCGAGTTGGCGAGGATCATGGCGCAGTCCACGGCCATGTTCATGGGCACGATCATGGACACGCGCAGCGGCGTGAGCACGGGCTTGCCCGTGTCCGGGTGCACGATCGCATGCTTGATGCGCAGCGCCTGCTCGTACTCGTCCGGGTCCACGAACGCCCCGGCGTCTTGCAATTGGCGGTGCGTTAGTCAGTCCATCTGGATCAACAGCAGTGCTATTTGATGGCTCATACCTTTGGCCGCGACGAGCCGCGTGGCGTCCTGCACTTGCTCGTCGGTCGTGAGCGCCAGGCGAAAGTCAAGCATGTGGAAGGTCTTGCGCACGCGCCCCGCGTACGTCGCCTCCTGCGGGTCCGCGAGCTTGAGGCGCCGCGCGCCCTCGTCATGGTCGCCGCCGCCGCCGCCAATCGCCATTGTCACGGAGCTGCCGGTCGTTCACGTCGAACGGGCGGCTCCTCCTCAACCAGGAGGGCAGTTGCGCCATCAGGGGGATGGGTACCTTCCATGCCAAAAGGTGAGTAGTATTGACGGACAAACTCTAAATTCGGGAGCCATGCAACCTGTTTGCATGTGTGCTGCATTCACGTACTGTCACATGTACGCGCACTTTGTCATTTTGGGATCCCCATCGTGCGTGGCAAAATGCGGTACTACCGTAGTTTCCTGTTAGGTGCGAATCTTTGTCCATTATTCTGATCTTTCAAGTTGTTCAGATCATGGTCGGTTTTATATTGAGAATGCAAAGTGAACAAGCGCCCTATCGACAGCATGCAGCTGCTCAGCCTATTCGCCATGTCGGTGCTGCCTCTACTGGAGCTTCTTGGCGGATTTGGCCGTTCGCGGGGCCTTGAAAAAGTATCGCTCGATGAAAAACTTGAGGAAGAGCGCGAAGTAACTCGAGTACATGATGATGCCCCACTTGAGGTTCTCCGGATCCACGTTGCACGGCATGTTCTGCTGCATGTAGTAGACGTTGAGTCCACACACGCCAACGCCGACCACCATCTGCAACCAACAAACTCGTCAGCACACGCACGCGCTGCGTATCTCCTCATCTTCAACGCATCACAAACCTGGCTCAGCTGCGCCACGGTCACGAACTGGGCCCAAAACGGACGGTAGCCCACGGCCGTGAGGAAGTAGTAGAAGTACATGATGGCGTGCACCGAGTAGTTCATCGCCACAAAGTACAGTCCGCTATTCACAGAACACAAGAGCCAAATGGCCTTTCTTCAGTGGGCTCCAAGCGAGAACGATCTCCTTCGCAACTGCTCACCTCGAAGACTGCGTCGCGAAAGCGTGCCAGCAGAAGAGCAGCACCGTAATATGGTGGTACCAGTGCAGGAAAATGAGCGGCTTCTTGCGGAGCACGATGAACAGAGTGTCGACGAGCTCAGGGACCTACTCGCCCAGGCAAAACACAACGTCAGCACGGCCGTCGAGTTATGAGACAGGCACCATTCGTGTAGCTGCCGACCTTGGAAAAGATGAAGAGGGTCACCCAGAGACCAACAGGCCCGTGGCCGTAGTGGGGGCGAGGCTCAGCGCACACCGAGTTGTAGACACCTCGTCGGTAGATGGTGTTGAGCAAGAAGGGCACCGTTCGCACGCTGCCCATGAAGCTGAACGTGGCTAGGAACAAGTTCCATAGTGCCAGCGGACTGTAGTAAGTGAAGAAGACACGCCCACATAAGCACCCGAGTACGATCTCCACCTCAAGGCTACACACTCACATGCGCAGATCAAACGGCTTGCGGTCGCGCATGATCCATCGGCCGCCGAAGCACACGACGAGATACGCGGCGCACAGCAGCACGGCCTCGCGCACAGTCTGGTAGCAAAAGTCAATCTCCCACGTGATCTCCTGCAGCGCATCACAGCAAAGGGATCAGAGCGGCTGGGTCGTGAGCGGTCCAGTGTTTCACCATACGCAGGCACGCACCCAGTTACGCTCCCACTCGGACGGATACAACATGGAGAGAAACGGGAGCTCGTCGACGAGGTGCGGTGTGTGAAGCGAGAGGCCAGCGGCAATGGCCGCGTCGCGCGCGCGGCTAGTGTTCATGTTGCGAAGAGGCGCAGAAGAAATCGGGGGGGGTTCTCTGCTCCGCGTGGTTTGATGGATTGTGCGGGACTCGTCAGAGGTGGAAGTCCGACCCTGAAGGGTTCTGTCGGTCGCCTCGAGGCTCGACCACCAGGGCGATATTCCTCGTTGCGCTCCACGATCCCGACACTCTGATTGGTGGATCCACCCAGCGGACGATCCTTTCGTGGCATCGCCATCCGCTCGGGTGTCGCAAGTCTCACTTTGCTCCCTTTGATTACGGTCGCTTGGTCTCAGCCTGGAGCCATGTCATTGGGAAGCAAGTGACAGTAATCGGTGAACTAATGAATGAATGCGACCATGTCGCAGATCTCATGAAGACTAGGCACCATTGGCGGTCAAAAAACAACTCACCCCCGAGTCGATCATATCCCTCGTCATTCTTGTCCGATAAACCATCAGCACCTGGCATGGATTCTGACTGCGTAGTGCTTTCAAAGCGGAAATGCACCAGCGCGAAGCGTGTTGAGGGCGTCGACTCGAGATGCGACGCGAAGGAAAGTTTGTCGCACCACAGAACACAGCTCCGCACTATTACTATGACCGTCCCACTGGATCGAATACGCCATTCCAGCCAATTGAATCTCAACATAAAACATGTGGACCTCCCCGACTGAGTCAAGATGTAGCCAACTTGGCTCAGTGGTACCTGACTCTAACGCACGGCGACGCCAGACGCCTCGCGCGTCCTGGCGTCCTGGAGCCGCACACTCGCTTCGATCGTCGCCATGAACATCGCCAAGTCTCCATCGTCCGGAAGCACTTCCAGAAGATCCTCGGGTCCGAGAGTCGCGCAGACGTGGCTCAGCACACTCTCCAACACCTCCAGTTCGTCTGCGCGGTGAGCCTCCAGTGACTTTTAGAAACCGCGGCAACACGTCAGCACCCACTCTGAGCAAAAAAATCAATGTGATATGTGCTACATACCTCCGTTTTGCCCTCGCTTAACGACGAGAGCGTCTCAATGAGGAACTTCCACTCCTCCAGTGTGCTGCAGTAGCACGTTCCGTACGGCAAGAACAGCTCCACGAACGTCTCGCGCTTTGCCAGCAAACGAAGTCCGTCCACCGTGCTAGGATACGCATACAAGATACCGCTCGTCAGCAACCCATCCTTCCAATGATGAGCACCAAGGCGGGGGCAAATATCATACCGATTTGTTTGTGGTAGAGCCAGCAGCACGAGCAGAACTGCAAAGTCGTTTGCTGGAGAACGCTCGTACGCTGACAGAACGTCCGGCACGTCCAACAGCTTAGGCTCGTGGAGAAGGCCGAGTGCACGCTTCAGCAAATAGCGTGTGGCCGGCGCGAGCGCTTCGGCATTCTTGGGCATGCACCATGTCTCCAAATACAGCAGCTCCCAGTCAGGCAAGTTTGCGCCAACAGTCGCCTCGGTCAATATCGACGAAGACAGGATCGATTCGAGTGCCTCTAAGTCGGCATCAAGTGCGGCATCGCCTTGAGCAGTAGAGACAAAGTCGACACACATGTGTAGAACCTCCATGGCGAGCTGTCGACGCGTCGCGAGCAGCTCTTCGTCGTCCTCACTCAATTCATCCTTCTCTGCGAGCGCGCACAGTCGCGGGAAGGCGTCCAAGACGAAGCAGAGGAACCGCAACAGAATGAAGTGCCCTGTTCCAGTTGTGCCCATGGCGCTTGAAGTCCGCTTTTGAGACGTGATACGCTCCAGCGATGTCCGAACGGGTTCGCCGATAGCCTTCACACAGAGTATGACGCTGCCAAGAATTGATTCGCGGCGACTGATCGCGCTGTCGAAAACCGCTTCAAGCACTTGAGCCAGCAAGAGCGGCGAGCGAAGCAGCAGGGCTTGAGAGAGCGTCGAAGCTGCCTCTCCCGTGACGCCATTAATCAAGAGATCGGGGTGGCCCACACACAGGCGAGTCAACGCAGCTGCATCCTCTCGTGCGACCGTGTCGACGCTCGCACAGAGCGCTTCGTAGGAGCAGATGCGCTGCATGGCCTCGTGCACCCTCGGCTGCGTTTCACGGCACGAGGCCCACTGAGCTGGCGGCACTGACTGAGCTCGCAACGTCATCACCAGATGGGCGATGTTCACAAGCGAGGCATCGCGTACTTGCACCGCCTTCAATGTTTCAAACCCAAAGTGAAGATCGGCCAGCGTCCATACAACACACGAGTCGATGAGCAGTCGGGGCAATTGTTCCGGGGTATGCTTGACGTAGTGACTGACAACTGATTGCGTGAAGCTGGGGTCTGCGACGCCACCCGGTAGACGCGCCGAATGAAGCCGCCGCCCACTCGAATCTCCAGTTTGGAAGACTCGGGCTTCCAAATATTTGTGTGTGGCCTGCACAGCTTGTTCACGGTACGCGGTCTCGCTCTCGCCAAGTTTCTGGAACCTTTCCAGCACTTGGCTTGGCGGTACCTTCGATTCCACAAAGAAGAGTGCTGCTCGCGGCAAGTCCCGCATCTCCGGCCGGATAAACTCAGTGGCAAGCGCCGTGGCGCAGTCGCACGCGAGCCGGTCGTACAAGCGTGTCTCCAACTCCATGGCCATGGCCTCGCGAGCCTCCATGCGTGACTTGGAGTGCAGCATTTCGTTGGCTTCGGCAAGCGCGTTTGCACCGACGTCTGCTCGATAGCGATACAAGGAGTAGACACTGAGCAGCAAATCCACCCGTGTCTGGCTTCGCATGTCTTGTTTCGACTGGAGAAGCGAGAAAATCGCAGAAGGCGGACTTTGCTGGATGATGAGCATACTGCGAGGTGCCGAAAGCTTGGGATCCAAATGCCTTGTGACTGCTCCACGCAACTCCAGCTCACTTGGTGGAAGCACCTCCACGGCTGCTGCACTGGCCGTGCGCACTAAATCACGCGCGTCGAACGCCTGTGTTCCCTCTTCACGGGGTACCACGACCACGTAGGCATCCAGCGCCGCAATGTCGCATACAGCGTGGTCAAGCGCTTCGACACTGATGAGCTGCGGCTGTGTAGGCTCGTGGTGAACCAGCGAGTTGAGCGTTCTTGTCGCCGCGAGGTGGTGGCATGGGCTCCAGATGGACCAGACTTGCAACGAAGAGGAAGTCGTTACAAAGAGAAACGAGCTGTTGGCCGTGATACACGTCACTGGGCTGGAAAACGCATAGTGCATGACCACACGACCGGACTCGGCATCAGTGGAAAATGAGGAGAATGGTGCTCCAGCGTCCTCTCCTCGACCGGCGCTTGTAGGGCTGGAGCGAGTCGAGAGAGAGCTTTGGCGCTTAAAATCTCCCTTCCCGAGCACTTTCTTCACCATCCGCTTGCGCGTCACGTCCGCTTCGCTTGACAAGAAATAGTAGAGAAAGGCGTGATCCACTGTGCAAACAAGCAGTCTCGTGTAGCTTCTCGCCTCGAGCGAAACGTGGTTATCGATTGTCTCTGGGAGAAACTTGAGCGTCTGCACACGCTGATTCGGTGGGAGGTATCGGCGAAGAATGATTCGAACATCGCCCTCCGAGACGTAATAGTTCATCGCTTGGTTCACGCGGATGTCTTGCATCTTGATTAAGCCCGCGAGATTGAGTTCCTCTTGCTGGGCCTCGTTCCGGTCCAGCACGACGGGCGCCTCCTCACTCTCACCGTTCGCAGACTTTTCGTGGAGATGGAGATAGTCGCTCTCGTCCGCGACTTCTCCGTACGACGCGAGTGGGATTGGTATCGAGTCGAACACACTTGTGTCTCCTTGAGTGTCAAAGTGAACGTAACTGAAGTCGTCCTCGGGGACTATTGTTGCCTCGTCGTGTTGCTCGACTTGTCGGTGTGCAAACGCCACCTCCCCAGCAACCGTAACCTGAGCCGACGGGTTTGCACTTCCAGCGGCTTCTACAACGCTGTGCACATGCACTTCCATCACGCGGACCTCGGTGGACGAGCCGAAGGCGACGTAGACGCCATGGATGGCGACGAACTCGAGGACGTGGTACGCGTCGGACTGGGTCATGTCGACTTTGATCTCCATGACGTGCTCAAAGAAGCCCTGGCTGCACTGCCACATGTTGAGCACCGACCCCATCGCGACGACGACGCGGCCAGTGTAGCTGCAGACGGCGACGCAGTCGGCCTTGCGCTTGGTCGATGGCGTGTCCAGCACTCCCAGTGGCAACGTGTATCCTCGGACCATGTCGCGCTCGCGCCAATCATGGTACACACAGAGGAACGTTTCTTCATCATCGCTGTTTAGGTCGTCATCTTCATGAAGTCCAACGGGTCGGTTGCTCTCGAGCGTCACCAGCGAGTCGGAGAAGCTCGTGTAGTGGAGCGCGTGGACGCGCGGGTGGATCGTGGCGAACTCGTGCAAGAGCGCTGCACAGGACGCCGCGTAGACCTGGATGACACCCTCATGGCGGCTGGCGACCGCGAACGTGCCGTCGGCAGGTGTTCTCGACGCGTTGGTGACGCACGACGCGTCTGGCGCACCCGTCAGCGCGAGCGCGCGCACGAAGATCGACTCCATCAGTCAGGTGGACTGATGTGAAGTTCTTGGCTTCAAGGATCTACCGCTGGAATCGTACTTTGAGTGGTATATACTGTAGTGTGATGCTGAAAAGCGGTATATTACGAAACATGTATACTGGACCACTTTATTACATATCTAGGCAGTCGTTCCATATATTGGTCAAGTTGTGGTTTATGGAGTGCCTCTGTGCCAGTGGCGTTGGTGAGCACGCACCACACAATCCAACGTTTCGTAAGATCGGAGCCCGAAGCAGCGTTCGTTCGATTTTTCTCCCAGTGGTTTCGTCTCTGTGAGGGCAGCACAATGCTGAAGCACTGTCCAAGGGCTTCCCTTTCGCAACGGAGAGAAAAACACTGTACACACCAAAACAAAGCGCCCCTCCAGACAATACCCTCCCCAACTGAATCAATAGGTCCAGCACCTTCCGTCTGTACGTGTATTAAACGGCTCCCCAGCAGGCATCTCAGTTTGTAGCTGTAGCTCACCGACTCACCACGCTGTGAGTAACTTTTTAAGCAAGGTGGGATGTAAAGTCGCTAAGGCTACCTATTCTTCTGCTGGTCGCGCCGGCCGGACAGTATCGGATAAGTTGCGTGGCAAAAGTGCATGGTTTTTCCATCCCCCATTCTGCCATCGCAGTGAGCATTGCATCCTACGATTAGGAAACCTCGTCGGTGGTACTAGCCAATCCAACTGGCTCCTCTCCGACTCTCCGCTCTCATACAACATGGAGCATGACGGCCAGGCAGCCGGTGTGGTCAGTCTCTACAGCGGTCACTCTCTGCAACTGGTCTTTTCCTCCCCGAACTCTACCACGCACTTGCGCGTAGTTGCCTCGGCCCTCAAGGATCAACGAAATCCGCTCCTCACCCGCAGCTTGCTACTCTGGATTTAAAGAGACCAAGACAGGCGTGCGGAGCTTCTCGGGAGGACTCGCTGCTCTCCATCTCACTCGCTTTGCTGCCCCGCACTACTGCTTCGACCATGCCGCCGCTCGTGCACAAACATGAGTCGCGCAACGACGACGAGTACTCCATGACCTCGACGTCCACCATGGACTCGGACTACGAGATCCCCATGGCGCTCCAGGGCCTCAAGGTGTGGTCCAACGAGCGCCTCTCGGCGCGGCTCTCGCAGACGCTCGGCAGCATGGCCGCGATCCGCGAGAGCGAGTCCATGCGCTTCAGCATCCAGACCGCCACCAAGTGGAAGAAGATGGGGTACCACCCGTACAAGCCCGACGCCAGCGGCTACACGGCGCTCCACCGCGCGGCCAAGCGCGGCGACGCCAGCGTCATTAGCTCGCTGCTTGCCATGTACGACGGTCGCCCCTACGATCTCGCGGCGCTCAAGTCAGTCAAGCAGCAGCAGATCGCGCTCCACATCGCCGCGAAATTCGGCAACCTCGAGGGCGTCAAGCAGCTCGTCTCGCCCGACCTTCGCCCGCTTGTGAACGAGCGCGACCGCAACGGCAACACGCCGCTCCACTTTGCGGCGACCTCGAGTGCCGCGACGGCGCCGTCCATCGTCGCGCTGCTCCTGCTTCGCGGGGCCGACCCGACCGCCAAGAGCGAGCACGGCGTGTTTCCGATCGTCGCCCACGTGCTCACGGCGCAGTGCGACCTCCCCGAGATCGTGCACCTCCTCGTGCGCCACGGCAGCGACCCCAACACGCGCGACACGGCGGGCAACACGGTGCTCCACATTGCCGTGTCGCAGGGGCTCTGGCACATCGCGGCGGCCCTGGTCCGGGAGGGCGCCAACATGACGATCAAGAACAAGGATGGCGTGACCGTGCTCGATATGCTCGCGCCGCGGCAGCTCGCGTGGCTCGCCAAGTACATCACGCGCGCGCCCGAGTGGGTCTCGGCCGCGGACCACAAGGCCTGCATGCTGTGCGAGCGCAAGTTCAGCATGTTTGTGCGCCGCCACCACTGCCGCATGTGCGGTCGGATATGCTGCGGTCCGTGCTCCAAGAACAAGCGTCACTTGCCGTTCGGCGACGTCACGGCCAAGCCCAACTCGCGCGCAGCCGACAACCAGCTCGCCAAGGTCTGCAGCACGTGCATCACGGTGCGCGCGGCCTCGGACGACGAGCTCGAACTCGCGAACGATCAAGTCGAGGCGCTGCTGGCGAGCCACATGCAAATCGATTAAGCGTGTCCAGGCTCCAGCCGCCCTGGTGGTCGAGTCGACCGCCTCCGCCATTTTATCCTCCCCACCCACCCCACCCTAAGTAACTGTACTCTACCAACCACGCACGACGCCATCGTGAATACTACAGTAGTAGAAGTGTCTATTACTATGCAATAGAGCCCAACCGCGTGGCGATCGAAGCCACAGGGACCAGACTCCATTG
>JAADVZ010000256.1:0-36649 GCA_023335925.1 Pythium phragmitis | reverse complement strand
GTGGAAGACCCAAGGCAATGCAGCCGTGTAGCCAACGCGCCTCAGGCATCACGACGGAGACCATCGTCAAAGATGATTATGGATATTTCTCCGCACTGGCTGAACAAGCCAATGCTTTTTGGAGCATGCCATGTCCGTGGTTGTGGTCCGTGGTTTGATATATATAGAATATAGAGTGGCATGCAGTTCGTGCGGTCTGAGTGAAATGCATCGGAACCCCCAAGGACATTGATTAGATTGCGTGGGGTTAGCCCATCGTTCCACTCATCACAAACACAGCGGCAATGCCTGGCGTGGCAGCGGTCGCATACAGCTCGGTGCTGGCCGGTACCGAGCGCCCTGGCCATGGCGCTATCCATCGCGCGACGATGGCATCGGCCAATCCTATTGCCCCCGACCCAACAAGCCCGCACAACCCATACGTCGGGCTCACGCGGCCACACTGCGAATCGATCTACCACAGCTTCCAGCAGGCCGCCCGGACGTTCCATAGCCAGCCGTGTCTGGGCGTGCAGCCCATTATCGCGGGCCAGCCGCGGGACTTTGAATGGCTCTCCTACGAGCAGGTGGCGACGCGCATCGCGAATCTCGCGAGCGGCATGATGCAATTTGATCTCCTGTCGCACGTCGAGCGGTCCCGAATGGTCGCGATTTACATGAAGAACTCGATCGACTGGGTCATCGCCGAGCAGGCCGCGTACTCATTTAACGCCACGATCGTCGCGCTCTACGACACACTGGGCACCGACTCGACCACTTACATTCTCAACCAGACGCAGCTGCCGACGATCGTGTGTACGCTTCCGGAACTCTCGAAGCTCGTCTCGCTCAAGCCGTCATGTCCGCATCTCCAGAACGCCATTGTGTGCGGACTCACGGACGACCAGCTCGAGACCGACGCGCGCGCCGTCGGACTCAATGTGTTTTCGCTCATGGACTTGGAGGTCGAAGGCAAGAAGGCGCACGTGCCGCCGCAGCCGCCACGCGAACACGACGTCGCCACCATCATGTACACGAGCGGCACGACGGGCGACCCCAAGGGCGTCATGCTCTCGCACCGCGCGCTGCTGGCCAACTGCCAGTCGTCCGTGGATTTCATCTCCCACTTTGGCCTCGAGTTTTCGAGCGACTTGGTCTACTTGTCGTATCTGCCGCTGGCCCACATTTTCGAGCGTGGTGCCCAAATCAATGCGTTCCGCCACGGCGCGCGGGTCGGGTTCTCATCGGGCAATCCGCTCTTACTCATCGAGGACCTGCGCGCGCTGCGGCCGACTTTGTTTTGCTCCGTGCCGCGTCTACTGAACCGCGTACACGACCAGATTCTGGCCAAGATGGCGACCGCGCCGCCCCTGAAAAGGTTTCTCTTCTTCACGGCGCTCAAGACCAAGCTGCGGAACCTCGCCAAGCACGGCAAGACGCGCCATAGCTGGTGGGATAAGATCTTGTTCAACCGCATCGCCGAGGGACTCGGACTCGACCGGTGCGCCGTCATTTTCTCGGGCTCGGCGCCGCTGTCGGCCGACGTGCTCGCGTTTTGGCGTGTGGTGTTCCCCGCGCTGGTCGCCGAGGGCTACGGCCAAACGGAGACGAGCTCGGGCATCACAGCGAGCCATCTCACGGACCTCAGCGGCGGCTACGTGGGTGGGCCCAGCACGGCCTGTGAGATCAAGCTTGAGTCGGTGCCCGACATGGGGTACCTCGTCGAGGACCGCGAGCACGGCGACGCGCGGCTGGCGTGTGTCGGGCGCGGCGAGGTCTGCGTGCGCGGGCCCATCCTGTTTGACGGCTACTTCAAACTGCCCGAGAAAACGGCCGAGGCCGTCGACGCCGACGGCTGGCTCCACACGGGGGACATTGGCCTCTGGTCGCCGCTCGGGCAGCTCAAGATCATTGACCGCAAAAAGAACATTTTCAAGCTGTCCCAGGGCGAGTATGTCGCGCCCGAGAAGATCGAGATGGCGCTCCAGGCCGCGCCAAGCGTGGCCCAGATCTTTGTCACGGGCGACTCGTTCCACTCGCATCTCGTGGCGATCGTCGTGCCCGAGGAACCCGTGCTGCGTCGCCTGGCCGCCCGTGCTGGGCTCGCGGCGAGCTGCGGCTTCAAGGAGCTATGTGACCACTCGGCAGTCGTGAAGCTGGTGCAAGCAGAGCTGGACGAAGCCGGTGCCAAGATCCAGCTCGCGGGTTTCGAACGCGTCAAGAAGATTTATCTCCACCACGAACTGTTCTCGGTCGAGAACGGACTGCTCACGCCGACGTTCAAACTGCGCCGCGGCGACGCGCAGAAATACTTCAAGAGGCACATCGACCAGCTCTACGTCGAGTCGGGAGACGCGGTCGCCGGCAAGCAGATCACGCAGCAGTAGAGAGAGGGTGCTACTAGAGGCACAACATACACCTTCATATTTCTCGCCGTGTATTATAATCCCGTCGGACACTCAGGGGGGGAAAGCAGAGAACTCTACTCGTCGTCCTCGTCGGTCTCTTCTGCCTGCACGAGCGTCGGTCGCTCGCCGATTTCCGAGCGCTCGTACTTGATCTTGCCGTGCGACACAAAGCCGTGATGAGCGTCGTGGTGGCCGCCGTGGTCGCCGTGGTCCCACGGGTGTTCCAAGCCCTACAGCATCGGATCCAAACGTCAGCGATTCGATCGGTATACCTCTAGAGACTCGGCGCGATCGACAGAAACGTACCAGCACGACCTTGCCGTCCTGCTTGGCGCGGTAGAAGATCCAGAGCCAGAGCATCGTGCCGTAGGCCTTGGCGAGGTTCTTGTGGACGGGGCTCACGTGGAAGTGCATGCCGAACGGGTAGTTGTGGGCGTCGGCGTGGCCGTGTCCGCCCGAGGCCATGGTGCGGCGGCCCTCGGGGGCCTTGCGCGCCACGAGGCGGCGCATCGTCGGGAACAGCATGAGGATCACGTACGAGGCCTCTCTTGTCCGAGCTGCTGAGCTGCTCAGCTTTTTTGACGGTGCTGGACGCGTTCCCCTCCGCACACCACTTTTCATCCAATCAATGCGCTTCAAAAATAGTTAAATAATGTTGATTGGGTAAAACCCAATCCGGTGGTCTCATCGAGCACTTTTTATTGGTAGAAACAGCAAAGGTTAACTTATCAAGGGAAGTAAACCTTATTCTTCAGCCAGTGGTGGAAGTCATGCCCGTGGAATATGCCATCGCGCAGAGCGACGTCGCGCGGCTCGACCGCTTCACTGCGCGCTGCCGCGTGCCGTTGAGAGCCGTAAGGCGGAAGCCTCGAGACGCCAGTGCTTATGTGGTGTTCCGACCAGAAGCGCAGCGCTCCGAGTCGTTTCTGTGCCGTGCGGCGCTCGCGCAACGCGACGCGTCGGCTTGCTGCATGTACGACGCCATGGTCGAGATCACGACGACGGCGCGGCCAGCGCTGGCCAAGCGACTACTACTCACGGAAGCGGCTGAACGCCTGCGGGTGGATGGAATGCCTGGAATGCACTGGATCCCGCGCCAAATCGTGCGCACGGCCGGTGCCGTGACGCTCGAAGTCGACGAGACGAGCGTCGACGGCGGCCGCGTGGCCATGCAGGCGCTGCTCGCCGACATCGCCTACCGACAGCTTCTCCACGAGACCATGCAGCACCAGATTGCCGTGTGTAAGCTCGCGGTCGTGCGACTGCCGCTTCCGAGTGCGCTGCGCGGGGATGGCAGTGAGACTGTGCGGTGCCGCGTCGTGTCAGTGTACCCGGCCGAAGAAATCGTGCGCATCACGACCACTACGCGTGTGACGATCACGCTTCCCGACCGGTCTGGAGAGACACGAGACAGCGAAGCTATTGATATAGTGGACGGAATGGCTCGCGTGGCTGTGGAGGATGCTCAGCACGATGGCGTCGGCGGCCTCGACAAGGAACTGCAGATGCTTCGAGAAATGATCTTGTTGCCCGTCACGAACCGCTCGCTACAAGATCAGTACGAGATCGAATATCCCAAGGGCGCGCTACTTTGTGGTCCACCGGGCGTGGGCAAGACGCTGCTCGTGCGCACAGCCGTGGAAGACTGTCGCGACCAGATTTCGTTGCATCTCGAGGTTGTCAACGGCTCCGAGATCATGACGAGCGGCATTGGCGATGCCGAGCACACACTCCGAGAGATCTTCAAACGAGCGAAAACAAAGGCGCGCGAGAGTGACGGCGCCAGCGTCATCTTTATCGACGAGCTGGACGCGCTGTGTCCGAAGCGCGACGCCCACGGCACGATGGCCCACAGTCGCATCGTCGCGCAGTTGCTCACGTTGCTCGACGGCGCCGACAAGCAGGCGCGCGAAAACGTGCTAATCATCGGTGCGACCAATCTGCCCAATAACATTGACAGTGCGCTGCGCCGTCCTGGTCGCTTTGATCGCGAGATCTTTGTGGCACCGCCCGACGTCGCAGCACGGGAGCAAATCTTTCTCGTCCACTCGGCGGATCTGCCGTACGTCGTGGATGGGTCCGCAGAAGACAAAAAGGCGTTCATCAAGGCGCTGGCGGAGAAAGCGATCGGGTACGTGGGCGCCGACATTGCCGCGCTGTGCCGAGAGGCCTTGTCTGTGGCATCGACGCGTCAGTTTGTCGAGCTCACAAAGAGCCAGGAACTGCACCACTGGTGGGAAGATTGGCAACGTCATGGACAGGCACTCCAGGTCTCCGACGTCGAGAAGGTCGTCACGGGCATCGCGTGGCGCGTGAATCCTGTCTCGATCCCGCTGTGGTTCTTGCAGTCCCCAGCCAGCGACAAGTCGCCCGCCAGCAGGCCCGTCGAGTACTTTCGGTTCTTATTCCGAGGGGTCTGTCAACACTCTTCGCTTGCGGCCGAGCCAGTCGCGTCAGTACCTGACCCGCCAGTCTTTCAAGTCACGATGGACGACTTTGACCGGGCAATGCAAGTCATCGTCGCGTCAGCACTGCGCAGCGCGTCGGGCATCGCAAAAGGTGTCGAGCAGATCGGTTGGGAAAGCATTGGCGGCCAAGACGAGACCAAGCTGGCGCTTCAGCAGGCGCTCGAGTGGCCGCTCAAGTTTCCAGAGACATTCTTTCGTCTGGGCGTCGCGCCGCCCCGCGGAATCTTGCTGTACGGTCCGCCAGGGTGTTCCAAGAGCACGATTGTGCGCGCAGCCGCGTCCTCGAGCGGCGCGACGTTTCTCTCGCTGTCGGCTGCACAAGTCTTTTCGCCGTATTTCGGTGACGCTGAGGCGGCGGTGCGCCAAGTCTTTAGAGACGCACGAGCGGCACTTCCTGCAATCATCTTCTTTGACGAGATCGACGTACTTGTAGCTAAGCGAGAGTTTGACGGCGCCAGTGCCGGTTCAGGGTCCGGGTCGGGAAGTACGGCAATGCGCGTGCTGTCGACAATGCTGAACGAGATGGATGGCGTGGAATCGGCCGACGGTCTCCTCGTGATCGGCGCGACCAATCGACCAGACTGCATCGACGCGGCGCTGCTGCGGCCGGGACGCTTTGATCGGATCCTCTTTGTCGACCTGCCGACCGAGATAGATCGCCTTCGCATCTTGGAGATCCACACGCGCCACATGACGCTCCACGCGGACGTCGATCTGACCCGCGTCGTCTTGGCAACGGATTTCTTCAGTGGTGCTGAACTCGAGGTAGGCTTTGCTGTTGCCGGGACCAATGTAGTGCTGGGGCTAACTCGTGCTTGTCACGTGTGCAACTGTAGAGTGTGTGTCGTGAAGCTGCGCTGCACGCACTGCGCGAGTCGATTGACGCCGAGTCCGTCTCGATGCGCCACTTCCTCTCGGCCGTCGAGACGATCACGCCCGTGTCGACGCCTCAGTCGTTGGAATCCTTCTTCCAGTTTGCCGCCCGCATGGGCGCCATGGCCTAACGAACGGTTACCATCGATAATCACACACCACTATAGACCACGGATCGTTTGTATGTATTCACGCACTCGACGACACGGTATGGACGACGGTGGGGGAGCTGGACGGGGGAGGGTTGCTATGCGCAGGAGGAGGAGCTGCTCCAGCTCTAGATGATCTCGCCACCGTTGATGATCGAGACCTTGTGCGGCAGCGGCACGCCATCGCGGTCCACGCCGGCGCCCTCCATCTTGTCGACCACTTCAAAGCCTTCGACGACCTCGCCAAAGATGACGTGCAAGCCGTTCAAGTGCGGCGCGGGGTTGAGCATGAAGCAAAACTGCGAGCCGTTCGTGTTGGGTCCCGAGTTGGCCATTTGGAGAATGTACCGCTTCGAGTGCGTGAGCCGCAGTCCGTTGGGCTCGTCGTCAAACTTGGCGCCGTAGATGCTGCGGCCGCCGTAGCCCTTGCCCGTCGTAAAGTCGCCGCACTGCACGATAAAGCCCTTGAGGATGCGGTGGCAGACGCTGTTCTTGAACGAGTAGTTGGGGCCGAGCTCGCCCGTCGTGAGCGCGCGGAAATTCTCGGCCGTCTTGGGAACCAGGTCCGCGTAGAGCTGCAACATACCATTATGGTTCAGTATCAGTGGGGGGAGAGAGGAACAACGGCAGTCTCACCTCTGCGGTCACGCGACCAACGGGCACGTCGTCGATGGCAATATCGAGCCACACGTACTTGCGGTCCGGGTTGCGCACCCACTTGGGCGCGGGCGTCCCTTCCGTCTCCTGCGAGCGCCTCGCGGCGGCGGCGTAGGGGTCGAGCTTGAGCGGCTCGACTTTGTCGGCCGTGGGCGAAAAGGAAAAGTACGTGTTGACGAATGCAAAGTACGCGCCAAAGATCACGAGCATGACCACGAGCACGACCTTGCGCGCGTCCATAGAACCATTACCATGGCTGCCGAAGCGCCCCGGCGACTTGCTGCGCGGGAGCATGGCGACGTGGAGGAGCGGAGGGGGAGAATGGGAATGGTGCAAGGTTGCCCAACCTTTGTCAGTGCACAGTTCGAAAAATCCAGGCGGGCTGTTAGATTCGCATGTGAAGCGATAGGAATACTTAGTGGTAAGTGCGATCAAAGGCTAGCGGGCGAACCTAGACCACTTTTCCTCAGTGGGTAACAAAACAATTGCAACTGTAGTCAATCCCAACCAATCAGCTTCCGCCGAAGTTAAAATTCCATTTCCGTTAGGGGTAGGTAGAACTGCCTGGCTTTTGCAGTTTCTCACCTGACTTTGAAGTTGAAGCTCGGGTGCAATTGAAGAGCTGGATATATGCAGCCAAGTTTGGTCCGTTTTTCTTGTGACGGTGAAAAACCATCTGCGACGATGAAGAATAGATCTCGGCATCATATCCAGCAACGACACTATTAACCGCTCACCCCATGGCCAAAAGTGGACGAAGCCAAGACGAGGGTCAATGAGCAAAATTTACGCATGATATTCTCCGCCATCTCGTCACACTGTACTGTGCAAACCTCAACTCGGAACAAAAAGAACAACAACAATGCGACAACAGCACCTTCAAGCTGTCACTTTTGTGCGATCCAATTGGCAGATTAGATGCCGTTGAAGTGTTCTCCACTGCTGATTGGTTCGTTCCACTCTCCTCAACCGTCCAAATTGTTGGGAGTTTACAGTACGGACTGCGTGGAGCACCTCTCGCACATGCATGCAAACTCCTCCCTCTATTCTCTTCCCGGTCGCCTCTCCTCCACTGGACAAAAGCGTCACCAAACCTCTCTTCTCTCTTGAGAGTCAGCGTGTCAGCGGCGACTGGCGTCGTCGCAGGGGAGTCGCATCCGTCCACCATCGGATTGGATCGCTATCACTTTCTTTTTCTACTTCAGTACCAGAGCCCCCTCCTCCCTCCCTCCGATAAAACTTCGCCGCCACGAGTCTGTTCTCCTCCCACATTTTCGCAGAGCAAAGAAGGTGACTTTCACAGTCTTCCGTGGAGGCGTGTTTTTTTTTTTGTCGAGAGGTGAGCATCTCTCCTCTGCTGCTCCTCTGCGTCGTGTGGAGGTGGCCGCACAAGGAAGAAAAAAAAAAACTCACCCACGTCTTCCAAGCCGTGCTATTTCATTTCTGACTCGGCCGGCAACACAAGCGGAGACCCAACGATCTACCAACGATCCACCAGCAGAACTCGACTTGATCGGATCGCCCCAACTCTGACCGGACTTGGATTGTCCCAACTTGTCCACGTGAAACATATCGGCATTCCAACAAGAAGCCAATCGGTCCCTTCTCCACAACGACTTCGTTTCGGACTCGGTACTAGAAGACGGCGACGTGAACGTGACCTTTCCGGCATCGTGTTCTTCTGTTTGTCTTCCGTGGGCTCGAACCTCCTCTATCCTCCTCCTCTGTCTTCGCGCCCGTCAGATCGCTATCTTTTCGCCGCCGCCCCCTCTCAAGCATTTTGTATCTGTCGCTATTGCCGCCCCCTCCCGACTCTCATCGTCATTCTTTCTCTTCGACATCATCCCGTGCATCAAGCGGAGATCTATTTATCACGTGAAACGTCTCAACAACTACTCCACCTAAAAACACCCTCCTCTCACCACATCTCACCATGGTGCTCACCCCCATCGTCAAGACCGCGTCATCCGCGGTCCCCAGCGGCACCTCCAGTGGCGCCCTTCTGCTGAGCCAGTTCACTATGCCGTCGCGCCGGTCCGAGCCAAAGCTGCAGCTCGAGTCTTCCCCGCGCTCACCATGGCGGCTCACGCGGTGGCCGACGAGTCCCGTCGCCATCAAGCGGTTCTCGACGCCCCACACGCCTGTCTCGCCCGTTCAAGTGGTCAAGCAGAGCTTTGCCGACGACGCTGAAGAGAACCAGCAAGAACCGGAAGAAGACTCGTCCACCACCGATACGTCAGCCCTGCCGAGTCCCAGTAACCAAAACCACAACAACGGCTTCTCCACCGCCTCGTCAACCTCCACCACCCATGAGTCCACCTTCAGTGCGCTGTGGAAGCGCCGCGTCAAGACGCTCAAGGAAGACGCCGGTGAGCTCGGGACCACGAACATCGATGGACCAACGCGCCCGACGACGCCCACTCGCAAGTGTGCCGGTGGCACGATCGACCTCGTGGACATGCGGAGCTCGCTGGCTTCGATCCGTGTCCATGTCAAGCCCGTAGAGTCGCTGGTCTCGAGTCATGGCGTCGCCCACACGCTCGCTAACGAGTTTGGACGTGACGTGACACTCATGCGCACGTCCCTGTACGAAGAACTCGAAGAGTTTCGCCAGAATCCAGAGGAGAAAGTCAAAATGTTTCCTGACTATTTCTCGCCGAAAGAGAAGAATCTCGTCAAGCAAGTCGCCGAGAGTCTACGCTTTGGGTGCCAGATTGGAGAAAGCAACGTGTCCGTGTTCAAGACCGGTCCGTACGAGGGCCACGGCTTCCATGCCGCTGCTGCGCGAATGGGACGAGGGCGAAGCGTCTCGGAATCGTTCTTGCAGGACGACGTGTATGTCGACGTGCCGTCGCTCGTGCAGCATGGCAAGGACGGCTTCATTGCACGGCTCCGACTTCGGCGGCTGGACTCTGGCGGCGGGATCCGTCGCAACATGCTGTGGGATGTCGCCGAGCTGGCCTCGAACGATGGCGTTGCTGACCGCGTGAGCGAAGGTGGAGGCGGCGTGTACGCCGTGCAGTCCCGTTCCAGTGGCGAGAAGCTCGCCATGTTCAAGCCAGCCGAAGAAGAGAAGTTTGTGCGCGAAGGCATCGTCCAGGGCGAAGGTGCCGTGCGGGAAGAAGCTGCCTACTTGCTCGACTCGCGCTCCAATGGCTTTAGCGGCGTGCCCGCGACCGCCGTGGCTCGCCTTCATGTGGCCAACATCGGCTCATCCAAGCACGGCTCGGTGCAGCGCTTCATGATGGGCAGCATTGGCAGCATGGAAGGGTTTGGCATGCCGTTTGACATTGCGAAAGCCGCGGCGTTCGTGCCGGTGGAGCAAGTGCACCGCATTGGCTTGCTAGATGTTCGTACGTTCAACACGGATCGCCATCCGGGCAACATTCTGCTCATCGGCGACAAGGCACCGTACACAATGGCGCCGATCGACCATGGGTGCATTCTCCCGAGTTGGTTCCACTTGTCTGAGGCACGGTTCGACTGGCTCGAGTATCCGCAGTGTAAAATGCCGTTCTCGGACCACGGACTTGCGTACATCGATGCGATCGATGCCGAAGGAGACGCCGTGGTGCTTCGCAAGCTTGGGATCCGTGAAGAGTGCGTGACGACCATGAAGATTTGCGTGCTGTTTATGAAGATTGCGGCGAAGGCCGGACGGAACCTCTTCTGGATGGGCAGCTTTATGCAACGCTCCGGGTGCTTTGAGAACCCGTCAGACCTCGAGCTCGCGATCGAGAAGGCGTGTGCCGCCACTGGTATCCCGTTCGGCTTTATCCCCAATGAGTTTGGCGAGCAGAAGACCAAGATCACACGCGGGATCATCAGCCGCCGTCCGCCAAGTCTCTTCTTCAAGCACCTCGAGCGGATCCTCACGCAGCAAGCCGCACGAACGGACGCTTAAAGCGTGTGGTGGCTAGAATAACTGGGCATTAACTCAGAGCCACGGCTCGTGTTGGACGCAGAGATGTAGTAGGAGCTAGGAGCCGTGTAGCTACCGAGAATGCAATCTCTCCCGGTCTCTTCCTCCATCAAGCAGGCGATCTTTAAAGGATGTTGGAAACCAAATTTACCCTAGTCTCTCTCATTCAAACAACCCAATCAAATGTCAATAAAGCATGTTTTCACCCAATTATATGCAACCCTATACAGACCATTTTGAAATTTTCACATAGTTGGCGCGCAGTGAAGAAAGGCCAGAAACCAAACGTTGCCACCGCCTCCTCTCCGCCTCCTCTCCGCCTCCTCTCCGCCTCCTCTCCGCCTCCTCTCCGCTGACTATGGCGATGGCGTTGAGCAGCACCATGGCGCCGACGGCACTAGGTAGCCAGCGCCGCCGCCGCGCGCCAACACATTTTACCAACGCCAACAGTTGGCCACGCCGCGAGGGCGACAATTCCAACGCCAGCGAGAAAGAGGAAACGAAGGAAGAAAACATGGAGGAAAGCGATGCGCGTACTACTAGTAGGGGCGTGCGGTTCGCGGAATTCGACGGGGCACTGCAGCACAGCGACCAGACGATGACTGGAAACGCTGGAGTTGGGGGCTTCTCGTCGTGGCGGCGGCGAAGCGACGTGGGCGCTTTTGGGTTTGCGGTGGTACCAACAAGCCGCACACGGTCGAGTTTCTTTCCGGATTCCACGGATGACGAAGAAAGCGCGCCACTCGCGATGAGACGCTCGGGCATACAAACGGACCACCGGAGAGACACGCGAACACCCACGCCGACGCCAACACCGACGCCAACGCCAGCGTTTCCAGTGATCCACATTGGCGACGTCCAGTTCCCGGCAACGCGCACCGTGCTGTGGTGAGTACAGTATTGTGGTACATACGAGGCGTGTGTAACTAACCATTGACCGAGTGGCCGCACAGGGATCGCCGCGTGCTCGCGGGGCCGTTTGAACTGGTGACAGCGGACGTGCTGCCGCGCGTGCGGATCACGAACCGCGTGCTCAAGCAGCTCCACGCGATGGCGGCTGAGCAGACGACGAGAACGGCGCCTCACCTGCTGGGGTACGCGACCGCGGATGAGTCGACGGCCCAGAACAAGGACGGTAGTGTGACGCTCTCTGCACTGGTAAGGATATCGAGTCTCAGACCCGTGGTGCGGACTCGAGGAAGACGGATAACTAAACTGGGTATATATTCTACCAGGTGCACGAGAAGCCAGAAGCAGGAGGACACCGGCCGCTCTGGTCCATGCCATTCCACCGGGGAAAGCCAGTGCATCCAGAGGACGACGCGACCAACCGCACGACCATGGAACACGCTGTGCGGATCAAGTACGAGGCGACCGGCGTCGCGAGTCGTTTCCCTACTGCGACGCTTCCGGTCGAGGCGATAGGGTTCGTTTACAACTCGGCAGAGAGATGCCGCGCCGAGATCGACGTCGAGATCGACGTGGTTGTGCCCTCGGTTCAGCTGCAGCTCTCGCTCATCCGTAGCCTGCCGCTGCTCATGACGCCGCTCGCGACGAGCCTCTTGCGGTGTGAGTTTGGCTCCGAGATTCGACGGTGTGGATTCCTCACGCTCGATCGCGCGCGCAAGGCCGTGCCTTTGCTCGAGACAGACCCGCTCGTGCTTCAGCGCCCCATCGTGGGGTTGTGGGTCTATGGACTCGACATTGACGACGCGAGCTCGGCCGAGTCCATTCGTCTGAACCATCCGTACTTGGTCGAGGCGTGTGTGCGGTTCCTGACGTCGAAGATCATCAAGGAGCGTGCCCAAGTCGACGTCGATACGTTTCTCGTCGCAGTGTATCCTGGGAATGCCGCAGGTCCACTGCCACGGTTCTTTGAGTGTCGTGCGCCACGAACACCGCATGCATCTTCTGGTGTGGCGTGGCGTTCGACTTCGGCACGAGGTCGATGCCTCGCCGGGGTTTCGAGTTTCAAGAATGATCTGGAACTGAGTCTCGTTCTGACACCCGAAGAAGACTCTCAGTCAGCACCGCCCGTCCAGTTGAAAGTGCCGGGCAGCCAATATCTACGAGCAACCACACAGAGATCTACGGATTTCCAGGAGAGTTTTGCGGAGTACGAGACGCGCGACACTGAAGTGAAACGTGCCAGCCGCCACATAGAGCAAGACCAGCCCATCGAGTCTGATTCGATGAGAAGCTGCTGCCGATCTCAGCAGATTCTTGCGTCTCAGCATCAGCAAATGCTCGAGCACCAGCAGCGCCAATTGCGTGATTTGCAAGAACAAATCGCCCAGTTACAGCGTGTGCTCACGGAAACTCGTGCTGAAAATGCACGTTTACTCTCGGCGTCAAGCTCGCGGTCGTCAAGCTCCTCGCATTTGGGGGATGAGATCCACAAGGAGCAAGAACAGGAAGACACGAACTCTCACGATGCTCCAGCTTGTCCCGTCACGGCTCCTGAACTACCAGCAGATGTCGACGAACAATCCCAGCAGGGCGTCCACGATGGCGAGAACGATACATCGATGATCAGCTCTTTGGCACTGTCTGCTGTCAGCGATGGTTCGAATTCGTCCGACCTTTCTTCTGTCTCTTCATCAGTGGTGGGCACACGGCTTAAGACCCTGCTCAAACCCGAGCATGAAGGCGACGGCGAGACGGAAACGCAAGATGTGTCTGACGCAAGCAAGAAGCAAGCGGGGTCTCCTCGCGAACCGCAAGCAGTGGGCGTGGTAGACAACCAAGAGCCGTCGCGCACGCTTGACGATTATGCGGCGGATGACGGAACGTACGTAGACGAGGACGAAGGTGCGGTCCGTCGGACCTGTCCTTACGTACCGTCAACCAAACGAATCGGACGACGAGCTCAGTGCGAACGGGACGAGTTTGAAGATGAGTCGGACGCGAGCAAGATCGAGGAACTCTTGGCCGAGCGTCTCCGGATCCCCAACACACCGAACCGCGAAGAGCTTGTGCGCGGCGGCGCGCTCCCGACGCTGGGTTTTTCCCATGGGAGCAGCTTTTCGATCCCCAAGATCAAGTACGTGGCCGAGATTGTGACGTGCGATTCCGACGACGACGACGAAGAAGAAATCCGACGCATCGAACTCAAGTACCGCAAAGGACGCGTCCACTAATACAGTACTGCGAAGCCACTCCATATTTCGGTTCTTAATTTCTGTGGGGTAGGTAGGATCTACTACTAGGTGACTTGATTTGAGGCAATGAGGTAGACGTCATTCTCGGTCTTCGTCGGCGTCAATGCTTGGAGCTCCTCGCTCAGCCGTGTGTTTTCGGCCACGAGCGACGCGAGCAGAGCCTCAAGTTCTCGAACCCGCCGATCTTTCACGGTCTTTTCGTCTCGAGCCTGTTGCAGTTGCTTGAAAAGATTGTGAACGACCACTTCAGCCGTCACGTGCTCGCCGTCGTTGCTGTCGCCACTGCTATTGTGGTTCTCCACATCGTCGGGCTGAAGATTCACTTGGAAGGTTGATTTCGGCACGACCATGTCCGGCACAGATCTCACCACGCACGACGCGCTGTACTTGCATGTGAGGGCCCGACGCTTCTCCAGCATGATCGCAGGGTTCAGTGACCGACAACACGGACTGGCGATCTCGTCAGCCAGGCAGAGGCGATGGGCGTGGGCATTTCGGAACGCATTTTCCAGGAGCCTGAGGCTGCGGCGTGCGGGGTACGTCATGACAAACCGTCGGACAAATCGCTGGAGAACGTACTGCGCATGGCTGTCGTCGTATTCGCACACGGCCATTCTCCTGTCGTCTCAATCGCTTTGATCGCCCTCCGTTCACAAGACGGCGATGCCCATTTTTAGGCGGTCGAAAACAGGAGATCTCCACTGCCAGTACCTGTACCGGCATTCCCTCAAAATCAATCCACCCACGTACATGACGGACACAATGGAGGAGCTTCTCTATTCCCTTTCTCTCTCTTTCCACTGGCACGAGCGAGCAGTTCTCTATGGTGGGTTCGCGTTGAATCGTAGCCG
Organism: Pythium phragmitis; assembly: GCA_023335925.1. Lineage (NCBI taxonomy): Eukaryota > Oomycota > Peronosporomycetes > Pythiales > Pythiaceae > Pythium > Pythium phragmitis. Next base: position 22,181 of record JAADVZ010000256.1, on the reverse strand, counting down.
CTTTCAAATGCCTCTAAGGATGCTGGTGACAATCCGTGGACGGCTGGACGTACACGAGGTACTCGACGGGGAACATAAACACACCAGGTTCGATCGCCAGTGACGGCGACTCCTTCTCTGTTGCTTGCGACGGCGAGATACGAAAGCGGAACCGGTTGAGATCGTACACACCGGCACTCATAAAGCACGCTTTGAGCGTGAACTGGACGCATGTGTTCGGAGCAAACTGACTCACGTGCTTTCTCGTGAGACCCGACCAGAAAAAGTGCGGCGCTGGTGCGAGCACAGCATTCGGCAGCGACGTTGTTGGGCCCAGCGGCTTGCCCGACAGAGAAGTCTTGCTCTGTTCTGGAGGCAGCAATTCCAGCGTGAAATCGATTGGATTCGAACCCAGGCTCGAGTCGTTGCGCACCGTCATGGCGACATCGACTTCGGCAAACGATAATGCTGCAGCATGCGGGGCAGAGTGAAGTACGACTGTGTCCGCGTACTGGAGCGTGATAGTGAGCGGGCACGCGTTGGGCTTGAATGGCGAACGCACTTTGACCGAGGTCAGGTTGGTCTGCCCCACGGCGACCGCCACACTAGAAGACGACGGCTTGGGCGACGACCAAACGAGAATTAAGTGTGCGTCGACGTCGAGCGAATGGAGCAACGCGGCTTTGGTAGTCGGTTGCGGGTCGAGTTTGTCTTCCTGTGGTGATTGGTACGCGGCTCCACCCTTTTGAGCCTTGTTCGATCGTCGCACACTCTGAATCGATCGCATGCCACCACCACCTCCGGCGGCGCGATCTCCGGCACTGTCACTGGACGCCGCCGCGGATGCTCGCACGAGTTCAAGTGCATGGTCCAGACAGAGCATCTGGTCGAGCGGCAGCTTGCTGGATGTATCGTGTGGATTTGGAGACAACGAGACGGTCGTTTTCCCTTCCAAATGATCCGAATCCTTGGGGAGCACTCGAAAGTAGGACGTACTCGTCTCTTGTGCGTCCAATCGAGCAGCGGTCCTTACCGATGAATCCTGTGCCGATGCAGCAGTGAATGGGATAACGTTCCAAGAGTCACTGACGCACACGAGCTTCTCGAGACTGATCGATGCTGACCCTTCGGGCTGTTGCTGTCGCCTCGGCTTGCGGTTGGTCACGGTCAACGCGAGAATGTACTCACCACTGGAACAGTAGCTGGGCTCGATCGAATACACCACATCGACACACGGCATGACGGTCAAGTCGAGCTTTGCTCGGACCGAGCGAGCGAGCGCCCGCTCCGGATCTTCCCCTTCCACAAGCCGCTTGTACTTGAACAGCACGTGCGGTTGGAGCTTACCCACTTCGTTTGCTTTCGCCCACATTGTAACCTCACGCCGTTCCCCAGGGCGAAGCACCACGTGGGCGAGATCCACGACTTGTCCGCTCGCACCAATGTATTCAGCCAGTGCCGGTGTGCCATCACCAAATCCGTTGGGCTCGCCACCAGTAGATACACAAAGCATCAAGTCGGAACAGCACACTTGCAGATATCCGAGGTCGGCCGAACCGGCATTATGGAGTGACACGTTGTAGCGGACAATCTCACCAACGAATGCATCACTCGACGGGAAAGCTGGCTCAATCGTCACGCCCAGCCACGGCATGTGACCCACAACATCGGCAACCAGTGTGACATTCGGTGCGCGCGCGCGGGCTTCCTTGTTGGCTCGCGTGTCTTGGAGCAGTGGTCCTGGGATATGGAATGTGTGCTCACCCAATACGTCGCCACCACATATTGACCATCGTACACCCGTGATACGAAGCATGCCGGGCACCATGGGGCAAACTGCGAGCCGCACGCGTTCTTCGCTAACGGGAAGCAACTGCAGGTTCACGCTGTCGACCACGATGCGCCGGTCATTGGCGAAATCATCCGACTCGGGGATATCGAAGGAAGGGCCGTCTTTTGCTTCAAATTTGCCGTACAGGTGAATGTTCTCGACTTCGACAGCACACGATAGGGCGTTCTTCATCTCAAACTCGACATAGATCTTCTCGCCAATCGCGTACTGCTTTGGCTTGATATTGGCGGCACCGCGTTTGTTTCTGTAGGGAAGATTGAAGGCCTGAACGGGGGCTAGCCACCGGTTGACCGTTGCAAGTTGGCCGTCCTTTGATGTATTGGACGTGCCCGGGGTTGTGGCTTGCTTGTGGATCACGATCTGCCTTTCCAGGAGCTTCTCCAGCTCTTTCCAAACGTCTCGCTCGGCCTCGTTGCCATCGATATCCCGATTGATGCCGGTTGCATTTACGGGCGCAAACACGACCGTCGACTTGTCATCGAGTTCGGGCATGCATAGATCGCGAATAATCAGCTTCTTTGTCGACGACCCGGGTGGCTGCTTGACGAGGACGGGACCATTCCTCGATATGGGATTTCCATCGGCGGTACCTCCGCTCACCAAGAACTCTTTGACAATCGACCTGAACTGAGACAGCAAATTCTCCTGCTGGCTCGCCGAGCTTCGCCCCGTGCCAATGAGCTTGAGGAAGAGATGGATCGACGCCATTGGATCATTCAGTCGAGTCGATTGTTGTGCGAGCGTGAAATTGATGTGGTCTTCGACGTGAAACCAGCCGCTGCAGTCGTACACGGCTCGTGTGAGCGAGTAGCATCGCGCCGAGTGAGCGCTATGGCCCGACGAGTCGTATACGTGGCCAGCGATGACCATACGGAAGCCAAACTTGCGGAATTTCGGCGTGCGAGCCTGCAAGTCACACATCGCGGCTCTCTCCATGAGCACGGCCGAGCAAATGCCCTGTTCCTTGGTCGAGCCTCGTATCAGTGCCGCCGAGGCATTGTCCATATAGTCGGTGAACAGGCCCGAGTGGCTCAGCGCCACGTAAATCTCTCCAGCGATGACGGCTGCACGCACGGCGAGTCGAGCAGTCATGGGGTTCGGCGACTTGTCATAAACGGATGTTGCCGCCTCAAGTGCGTTGGTCATTTGCACGGGGGATCCTTTCGTGAGCAGCAGACACAGTGCAATCATCTCGTTTGTGTTGGCCGCGTGGAGCAGTGACGTATCGGATTTGTAATCATCCCGCACAAGCCGGTACATCTCCAACGCCAATTCATAGTCGCGCACCATGAACGCCGTGTCCGCAAGCAGCCGCACTTGTGCCTGGATCGAGTCAGCTCGATATGTCACGCTCGACGAGTTGTTATTATTCAGCTGCGTTCTCGCCGAAAGATCGATGGGCTTGCGAAGCCACGACTTGAAGACGTTCTTCACGCCCTTTTTCTTGGCCGAGACCACTTCATTCAACTGGAAAATGCGGGATTCCAGCGCCGGTAGCACAAAACGCAACGCGAGGTCCCGTACAAATGCATCGAGTCTTCCGAGGTCTTCGCTGGAGAGGAACGCACCGTAATGCTCTGAGAGGTACGGGTAGTTGCCGGTGTTGGCGTCTTGGAAAAGTGGTGCACGCACAAACGCGTGCCTGTTCCAGATCTGGGCATTGGCGGGCGTGGCCGCGTCCATCGCACGCGAATTAAAGTAAAGCACGGCACCGGCGTTCGGTGGTATCTGGAGATTCCGGAGAATGGACTCGGGATCGATGGACGTGCCTTCAGTCTCGACGACGTCGTGGACTACGAGGTAGAACTTGGCCAGATTCGAGTCGTACATGCCTTGTGCGAAAACGCCCGGTAGGTTCTGCGGGGCACCAAGGGCCTCGAAGCTCGCGCGCGGATTACTTTCCGTCGACGACACGACCAGCAGCATGGCCGCTGGCTGGGCCATCATGCTGTACTCTTCGCAGCGGAACGTGTCCATGAGCGTGCGCTTGAATTCGCGGTACCACGGCAGTGGCTCCGTGTTGTTCGCGGCACCAATGACGCGGAGAAACACGGGCACGTCGGCCACACCCGTGATGGTCGGAATGTCGAGGTCGATCACGCCGGCCGATGTCGAAGGAGACGACGAAGAAACCGACGGCGAGAGTGCCGACGGCGGATTCCGCATCACGACTTCGTTGAGCATGTGGACCGAGTCGGGCAGCGCGAGCGGCGCAAACTGCGAGGCCGCGAGGAAGCGCACGTTGAAGTCGGCGAGCGTGAACGAATGCGCGACCGAGCGCAGCGGCGTGTCGGCGCTTTTGATCATCGCAAAGCCGTTCAGCAGATCAGCGAACGCGAGGTTGTTCTTCTGCGCGAGCCGCTCGACCTCGGGCGTCGTGCAGGTGAGCACAACGGGCGCAAAGGTCTCCTGGACCCACTTGTCCACGCTCCCCATTGTTATCGACTGTATCTCGGTTGGGACGGATCGCTCGAGGCTTGCAGAGGTTGTGGTCGACGCGCGGGAGGCAGATCTTCACGGAGAGACCGAAGGGTCGGTTCTTGCCAATGTGGGGGACGTGTGGTAGAGCGTCGTGCCGACCGCGTGGAGACCCGCCACACGTGAGTTGCTTTCCCTCGTGGTCTTGGTGCACTTCGTTTCGCCCGCCCCCACCTGACAGTCGCCTGGGGGATCTGATGCGACGAATACCCTGTATTATACGATATTCTTGATTCCTTCGCCAATACAAGAGTGTTATCTAGATTTTTTCTAGAACCATTTCAAAGTTGGTAGGTTCGAGGTTGTGGAATGTCTCAGCAAACAGATTTGACAGGGGAGGAAAAGCATTTTTTGCACTTTGGAAAAATAACCTACCCGTGTATAATACCTGTTCTTGATTGGCTGAAAAAAGGAAAAGAACATGCTTTCCACAAATCATGTGCAAAGTGCCCCCCAATGCCCTGTTTTCTTGTGTGATTTGTTGACAGCAAGAAGAAAGAGACAAGCAACCAACAACCCGCCACTGCTCCTCTCTCGCTCTGTCTGGGGCACACAAAAACAAGAACGATCAAGACGCCGAGAAAGAAAGAAAGCGCGAGAACGGCGGAGATCTCTCAACGACACTAGCGCGGCAAAGTCCAACAAAACCAACGCACAGAGGAAAGAGTAACACCAAGCAAACATCATGGCGGCCGGAGAAGTGAGCCTTAACAAGAACGTGAACTGGATCGAGTCGCGCGGCTTCTGGACGTTCTACGTGATCCTGCTTGGTTGCCTGTACGCTGCCATGCCGCTCTTTGTACCGGCCAGGGAGGCCTGGACCTATGTCAGCGTGATCCACGGTCTGGTGAGGACGGTGCCGCTTTGACACGGATGCAAGATGGGAAATGTACTGAAGCGCGGTATCCCTCGTTTTGTTTTGTTAAACAGGTTTCGTTCGGCATCATGCACTGGATCAAGGGCTCGCCCGATGAGCAGAACTCGATGGGCGACTACCGTGAACTCACGTTCTACGAGCAGATTGATGAAGGGCACCCGTGGACGCCGACCAAGAAGTTCCTCATGATGGTGCCTACAGCGCTCTTCATGGCCGCATCCGTGGCGACTGACTACGACACGAAGCACCTGCTCATCAACTTTCCGATCTGGGCCACGCTCATCCTCGCGAAGCTGCCGGAGCTGGACCGCGTGCGCATCTTTGGTATCAACTCGACTGTTGGCATTGACGATGTGAAGAAGGCCACATAAGCAGGACGAGAGAATACTGCGACGGTGGTGGGTATCCAGGTGGAACGCGATGCTTTCGTCTACGAATGCTTTTTGTAGGCGCGAATATTATGAGCAATGAAGCCTAAAAAGTTGTACAAGGCGGCCCATTTTTCATGGACTTGCCGTGAACTTCACAGCTTCATCTCTGAATATTGATATTAGATTAAACGTGAAAAGCACTCTCTTGTCAGTGTTACCTGCATCTCCACGGCCAGACAGGCACCTCCACGAGAAAGAAGATGAAGGGTTCGTGTTGGAGAAACTCTCGGGATAGCCCCCGGCAAAAAAAATCACGCTGGTATCGCAGCACCACAGTTCGGTTCTCCAATGACTTGCCCACGCTTAGCAGCAGCCACTCTTCTTCGGAGGCGCAGGAGCGGTGATTGGGAACGCTTCTCGCTCTGGCTGAGGCGGGTTCTTCGGCAGACGCTTCGCGATCGCGATGAACAGGTCCTTGACATTCACGGCCGTCTTGGCGGACGTCTCCAAGTGCAGAATGTCGTTGTCTTCAGCATATTGGTGAGCCTCCTCGAAATCCACCTTCCGACGCGCCTCCAAATCCGCCTTGTTACCAGCCAGAGCGATGACGACGTTCGGGTCACCACGTCGCTGCAGTTCCTTCACCCAAGACTTGGCACCCGTGAACGAGTCCTGCGATGTACAGTACTGTTAGCACATAGCGGTAGTGCTAAATAGCGCAGAGGAGAGCACATTCTTCACCTTGTTCGTGACATCGTACACGACAATAGCTGCGGCGGCCCCCCGGTAGTACATCGGGGCGAGACTTCGGTATCGTTCTACATTTCCACCATGCCAAGTGCGACTCGCAGACTGAGTGCCTTGTTCTCGGTTACCTCATTATCCCATGTGACGTACCCTGGCCAGCGGTATCCCAGATCTCAAACTTGACCGTGAGGCCGTCGTCCAAGTTCACGGTCTGGGTCAAGAAGGCAGCTATATGGGCACAATAAAAGAAAACAGGTGCACTCGTACGTCAGAACCCAGGGGGACGCTAACAAAACCGGGCAACTGTCCACCTTACCTCCAATCGTCGGTTCCTGAAACTCGAAGAATTCGTCGCGCACGAATCGCACGACGAGACATGACTTGCCCACGGCCGTATCACCGAGTAGTACGAGCTTGAAATGACACGTTCGGTTTTGCGCCATCGTGGATTTTCCTTCGACGTTTTTTGTTGTTTTTCTTTCTTCAAGCAGCCGTCGCTTTAGTAGGAGACGCGCGACGACAGCGAGGGCGTGGAGAGAGGGGAAAAGGAGAGAGACACGGTACCAGGAGCCGAGCTGCTAGCGCGGGGCGAGATCCAGAGGAGAGGGGGAGAGCGTCTCGTTAGTAGGGTCTCTCGCGTAGGAGATTGGTTCTCGACGTGACTGTGGGCTTCGGTTCGGCCGCTTTTTTGGCTTTGCAGTCCCAACGTTCGTTCTTCTTTTTCTCTCTCTGCGAAAGTGATTAAAACTCATGTTTTAAACACCTTCGGAAGGAAAAATCACAGGAATGGAGTCGCTGGAGGTCTACCTGATTTTGGAATGGATACGGCCGCTGGGTTGATGGGCTTGGAGGCGTGCGCTATGATAGTGGGTGAGCAGAGTCGGATCGTTCTATTTGAACACGATTACGATGTCCTCCAGCCTGCTGGTCTATTCATTCGTTGATACGGGAGTCGAGAGAAAATGAACGCGGTAAGACTTGTGTTCGTGCAGTGGTTCGATGTTCCGTTGGTGTGCCAGTATTTTCTGAAGCCATGGCCTTGGAGCGCATGAGTAGCAACTCTTCTTATCTCTCGCGTATATTATGCAGATTGGATGGTGGGTTCTTCTTGTATGTCTTGAACACCAAACGGTGGCTTCGTATTCGAGAACCAAAGGCCGGTCTGGACTTATGGAATCGGTTTGATCTGTACAGTGTAACATGGCGAGAGAAGCACTGTGAGGGGTCAAGATTTTGAGGCGATCAACGGCGGATAGGGTCACCTTGAAGTGGAGCGTGATAAGCGAGAACACAAAGCACTTCAAGTCCTGCACGAGGTAGTAGAGAACGCGCAGTCCTTCCGGATCCTTGCTGTCTTGGACGTCGAGCAGTGAACCGATCTTGGCACACTGGAAAGAACATAAGTCAGTGATAAATGCACCGGCAACGGAGCATCCATGAAGTGAAGAGCTTGCCGTGAAGGAGATGTGCTCATCGTCGAGGATGATCTCCAGCTCTTGACGACCAACGCGGTCAGGTTCCGGCCACTCTTTGTCATCTTCCCTTCAAACGCAAGAGGGAGTCAGTATAGTATCTCTCATTTCATAACATGTTTGTCAAGGCTGCCGTAGCCTTACTTGGTGATCTCACTGTCCCGAATGATGCGCTTGATCTCATCGATGACCGACTGGGACACGGTCACTACACACATACAACCCCATTAAGAATGGGGGAGTTCTGCAGTAAGGTTTGGCGCCATAACTACACATACCTTCTTTGCGGATCATCAGATCCTTCTTGTAATTTGAGTTGTTCGCGTACCGCAGTTTGCCGTCCGATCGGAACTCAAACTCCATGAACTCATGGCCAAACTTGCCACGATGGCCGACGCTTCACAAAAAGATAAGCCCACACTCCATACGTTACATCCCAGAACCGACGTCCCGTCAATAGCACCTATCCATAGCTGAGATAGAACGCACTAGTATCGGAGGTAGAAGTCATCGTCGCGCGCCATCTTCGTTCGTTTCCTTTCCCCTCTGACTGGTGGGGTTCCGTGCGCTCGGCTTGGCTTAGCTCATCGTGAACTGTATTTCAGCCACTCAAATGTGTCTGAATAGATTTCTGCTCTTCTTATTGGTTGAAATGACAGATCGAAGAGTGCGGGAAATGCAGTGGTTTGGTCACAGCCAGACCCCCCGCGTTTTGTTTCAAAACCAACTCGGTCATTACGATCGCCTCTCCAGCGGCGACGCCTCCCCGCGCTTTTCCTGCACGCATTCTGACCCATCGCACGAACAGGAAATACATTTCTTCGGCGACGGTCGCGCTCAATTTACTCGGCTGTAACGTGGGACTTTTCGCGCAGCGCTCGCAAACCGCACGGTCAAAAGATTCAGTTCATTGAAGTCGTTGTGAGTATGCGATTCTGCGGCGGTGATCGCTAGATGCGCGCCGCAAGGGATGCTGGTTATGTGTCTGAAGTACTCACATATAAGGTTTCCTTTCGAAAGAGTAAAAATGGCCGACACGCCCTCGACACCAAAGTCACAGTCCAAGGCTGAGAGTGTGTCGTCCCCGACTGCAAATGCCAACATTGCCAAAGCACCGGCTCGACCAAGCGCCAAGAAACGCCCCACAACGGTACCTTCGACCGGGCAAGCGGCGCCAATAGCTACAAATAGCGCGTCCAAGCCCCGTGTCACTCGACGCGAGCTCAAAAAGTTAACTGAGATGGATCTGGAGGAGAAAGACGACATTCCGTCGGGTACGTGACCTATGCTCTCCCACTCCAGCTGCTCGATGACTTACTCGAATCACGTCGTGCGCAGGTGTCACGTCCACCACCGGAAAATTGTTCGGTGACGATGTCCACCAACTGGCAGTCGCGCCGAGCAGTCTCCACGACGATTTTGTCAACTTGATGAAAGCGCAAGGTCTGGAAAAGATGGCCACTGAGGCCGGTTTGATGAAGGACGGCGCACTCGTCGACATCAAGCAGGAACCGGGACTGGAGTCGCCGCGAACGACGTCGAACTTGGGCAAGCGACCACTTTCGGCTCTCAAATCCGAACCAGACAGTCCGGGCTTCTCGAGCCCGTACGTACACGTGACTTCTGAAAGGCCTATTCATCAATCTGACGTGGGTTTGCGGACGTGCATAGGATGTCTGCAAAGAAGCGCAAGTATCCAAAGATCCACAAAGGGTTGCGTCATTTCAGCATGAAAGTGTGCCAAAAAGTGGAGGAGAAGAACGTAACCACATACAACGAAGTCGCGGATGAGCTCGTCAAAGAGTTTGTCACGATGCGACCAAATGACGCCGTGAGTATTTTCTGCCTTCTACAAGAAACTCGCAGTGTGATTGACGATTCCATTTGCTTGTCTTAGGTGTACGACGAGAAGAACATTCGCCGCCGAGTGTATGACGCGTTGAACGTCTTAATGGCCATGGACATCATTGCCAAGGAAAGGAAGGAGATTCGATGGAAGGGACTTCCGACAAGTTTGCAGCACGACGCCGAGATGCTCATTGTACGAATAGGCGTTCCCGTTCCACTCGCAGCTCACATGCTAACTGCTGCGGCTTTCATACAGGCGGAAAGAAATGAACGCATGAAGAGCATTGATCAGAAGAAGCAACATCTGCAAGACCTGCTCGTGCAGCAAGTTGCGATGAAGAATCTGCTCAAGCGCAACGCCAAGCGGCGGAAAGAGGCTTCACCAGATGCCCAACACGACGAAGGCCGAATTTTCCTGCCCTTCATTGTCGTCAATACGAACAAAGACACGGTCATCCAGTGCGAAATGTCGGAAGATCGCCAGGATATCTTCTTCAACTTCAGCAATCCATTCGAGATCAATGACGACACCGAGGTGCTGCGGAGACTCAGACTGCACAAGTGTCCATACGAAGAGTTGAAGGGCATCGTCCCAGAAAAGCTCATGTCGTATCTACCAGCCGAATGCGAGTCCAAAAGTGAAGAGAACTGAAAACCGAGCCAGGGTAGAGTAAAGAAGTTGCGTAGGTAGTTGTGCTAGTTTATGAGGCGGAGAACCCCCGCAGATATATACACCAACGCTTGTGCGTTGCAGAAACGTAATGAAGGGTATATTTCATAAGAGGCTGCTTCGTTGTATTTTTCTGTGGAAAAAGTGCATGCTGGATAATCTACAAGTGCTCTTCTTGTACTTTGTGTAGTATGGTGTGTGGTTTGATGACTGCTGTGTTTGTACCTGGCAGAGATTCTACGTAGTTAATGCACGTAAGCAACAGACCATTATTATCGTCTTCTGGTGGGGAATCTTGCCACCTCATCGGGCTCTTATTCGATCTTCTTTCAGTACTAATCCCTCGTTCAGACTTGTGTTTCTTCTTCCGCGGCCTTCTTCATTCTTGGGAATGTCACTCGACGTTTGGGCGCTGACCGGCGACGACCTCACGGTATGTGCGCGGCCGCGGTTTCTCGTGGCTGGATGGCGGCTCGGTCATGAGCAACACCCATTCGTCTGCTTCACTCGCGGTCATTTCTTCTTGAGAAACCGACGGTACATTTGTCACCGAGACCCTGGGTGTGGGTGTCGTGGTAGCCGTGCTGGGCTTCCATCCGATCGTTTCCAAGAGGCCTTCGAGCATGAGAGAGCGGAGCGTTGGGGTGTTGGCGTCGTCGGTTGTGAATCTCAAAATGAATACAAAGTGGACCAGGCAAACCTTTGGGTCGTTGTGTTTTCGCTCACCTTTCCTTGCTTCTCTCACCCCATGTCTCTTGTAGTCGACTTGGCATCCATGTGTTCGGTCCTAACGGCAACTTCAACGACGACGAGAACAGTTGGAAACGTGACACCTCCTAATAGTGACCATGACATGCTCTTGGTACTGTCGCCAACACAGATGTATTGTTCTGTCTCAACGGGACCCCAAAATTCATGTTTACCATAGAAGCATGAATTTTGAGATATGCTCCCCTCGTCTCTGTTTTTTCGATTGAGTTCCTTAGTCTGGGAGTCTGGGAGTCTGTCTGTCCGGCAGACGGACAAAATCTGCCATAGCAGCACCAGGCCTGCTATCTGCCAATTTTGTATGCACTGTTGTACACTGGCCTGAACCCCAACAGCAGTTGGTGCGACAATTGGCTGTTCCCCATCGCACTCCCCAACACGCTGATCTTGTAGATTGTATTACAGTACACAGTACGGGTAAGCTTCGATAACCAGAGGCGAATAAGCCTCGAATACAATTGAAGTTCAGCAGCTCGACGTAGGGAGGTCAATTGAGGATTCGACTGTGCTCCTCCCCCAAGCCATTCACAATGCACTCGCCCCTATCGCTCCTCCTCGCTCTCTTCCCGTGATCTTCTCCAAAACCTCTGTCCCAGTTTTATCGAGAGGATATTTACGATTACCATGGTCTTTTGATTGGCTAAAACTCCGCACTGGCGTCTTTCATGTAGATTTCCCACACCCCTAACGCTCCCACCCAAGAGGTCGTAATTTATCAAAAGTTGTCCCTCCTGCCTTAGCAACAACGAGGACCTCGTTACAAGGGGCACACCTTGAAGCAGGAAGCGGTCATTTATGAGTGATGGTGCTGGTCATTTATCAGATCCAGTTGAACTTTCGTTCGGGGGAACCTTCGAACTTTCGGTAAGAAATCGTTTTTTTTATGCGATAAAATACGACCAATTATCACAGGGATATGCTGCGTGTGTGCGGAAGAGCAGACAAAACAACAGTCACCTTCCACACTGCGACAGAGGACGCTGAAGCGAGACAACCACATCCAACACGAGCACGGTCCCCACGACGCCGCCCCCTCCAGCGGACACGAGAGATCGCGCGTGTCGCCGACGGCGGTGAGCAGTTTAATCCCTTGTCCCCCACCGTAGTGTTAATTCGGCAAGCGAGAGAGAGAGAGGGGGAGAGAGAAGGATGCATCAGCGCACGCGCCATGCGTCGCTCGACTTTCCGCGGGCGAACCACCGGCTCTCGCCGCAGGAAGAGTGGTGCGAGTTCCTCTCGACCAGCATGGTGGCACTCACGACCGACGACGACGACGAGCAGCACGACGTTGGCTCGCGCTCGCTCAGCAGTCTGAACGGGCTCGAGATGCGGCACAACGGCAGCTCGTTCGACCCGACACCTCGCAGCCGCGCGCGCGAGGAAATGAACAAGGCCAAGCCGCAGCGCAGCGACTCGTTCTCCGAGTCGTTGACGTCGTCAACGGGGTCGTCGCCTGCTGGGACAGCGGCGTGGCGACCGTTGGGACGGCGAGCGTCAGCGCATTTTGTCTCGTCGTCGAATCAGCTGGACCATGAAATGTTTGGCGCCCTTCCCCCCTTTGCACAGACAAACGGGGCTGGAAACGGAGCCCACGGCAAAAAGCTGAAGCACGCGTCCAGCTTCCGCGATGCGGCGCACGTGTCGACATCCGGGTCATCGTCGCAGGTCGAGTCGTCGTCATCCGATGAGGAAGCGGCTGAGACCGTCGACAACAACAATGCCGTCGACCGGGAGGCACTGCGTCCAGCTCGAATCAATGTCGACCACAGCTATGCGACCTCGCCGTTGCCGTCGTTGTCACCGTTCCAGGACGACGTCCGCTCGAACCAGACGTTGCAAGTCAAGTCGCCCGTGCTGGGTTCACGCAAGGACTCGCAGACATGGCAGCTCCAAGACGAAGAGCTACTCACGTCGCCGCGCTTCGGTCAATTCCGTGCGTCTATCGACGAAAGTGCAGCGAGTATGTTTGGTGGCGGCATGGGCCTCTTTGCAGAGTACGTTGTTTTCCTTGGCGTCACTCGATTGTCGTGTTGCGTTGGAGGTATCCGTACATTTTACTAAAACGTTGGGCTGCTATGTGCAGGGAGGTAAACAACAACCAAGCGAGCGAAGTACGCGAGACCAGGAATCGGTGGGTTACTTTCGACGCTGGTTCTTGATTTGTGGAGAACTGACGTCTACATCCACGCGACACTTTGTAGAGTCACCAAGGATGTCCGTGCCTCATCGGTCGACTTTACGTATGCTCGACCCATGGATATGAACCCACCTCTTCCGCCTCAAGAACCCAATCTACATAAGTTGCGTGCGCGCTCGTTCTCGTACTCGGCAGGGCTCGCCGGAAACAACTACAACCCAGCGTATGCGAACAAACAATACGTGCCTCAATCGCAACCTGACTTCCCTGTCACGATGCGTCAGTTCCATGCCGGCGCGCCAGCGCCTCCACAACCGACGACCATGGGCTCGATTCGTCCTCCGCGTGTGTGTATTCCAGCCAACGAGGCGCATGCGTACCACCAGCATCAGGTTCAGCATCAAGTCCAGCATCAGGTCCAGCATCAAGTGCAACACCAGCACCAGGTCCAGCACCAGGTTCAGCATCAGGTTCAGCATCAAGTGCAGCACCAAGTGCAGCACCAGGCGCCCCCGCAAACGTACCGTCGTTACTCGACAGACTTTGCCTCTCCTCCTCCGTATCCCGACCAAGTGCCCCAGCATGAGCCCGACGTAGCTCTTCATCGATCGCACAGCGGACGTGGTATCCGATCGTACAGCATGGAGTATTTCCAAACCAACCAGCGTGTCCGAACCCACTCTCTGGAGGGAAATCAAATGTTCGCGCCGGCAGCACCTGGGGAGTACCCAGTCGCGAATCGCCACCACACCTCTGGCCCGGTCACGTACGAGTGGCCCCGCTCGCCAATTGGCGCAATGTTGGCCCCTCCACTCCCACCCGATACTCGCCCGGGCACCAGCAACCAGTATCCTCTTCCTCCACCTGAGGCTTACTACGAGGTCGAGTTCAAACGTGGGCGGACCGAGTTCTTTGCTGGAAATGCGGGCTTCAACGGTGGGGAATACGTCAAGGTACGCTGCGCGAGGAAACTTTCGATGAGGCAACTGCTTTTATCACACTGGCGACTGTTGAAATAGGTTGAAGCCGATCGCGGTGAAGATATCGGGCGTGTCCTTCGACGAGTGACGGACATTTCCAAGATCACGGGAGGCTCAAGTGTCGACCCGTCTGGGCATGGAGAAGATCCGATGGGACGCTCGAAGCGCCACGAGCTGCCTACAAAGAGAGTCATCAATGTCGCAAACGCTCGTGAATGCGATATGCTCAGCGAACAGGTACGCCCCGGGTCGGATGCATATCTTTCAAGGCGACACGTTCTGATTCATGTTGTTGCACTAATCACAGCGCAAGGAAGAACATGAAGTATTCGAAGTGTGCAAGAGCAAAGTTCGCCAGCGCCTGTTGCCAATGAACGTGATCGATGCCGAATACCAATTTGATCGCCACAAGCTGACCTTCTTTTTCGAAGCGGATCGGTGCGTTCCCTTGGTCGTAGAGGACGGATTTGTGGAACTAGCTAATGTGCTGTGCGCTCCTTTGCAGTCGCATCGATTTCCGCGAGCTTGTCCGCGACCTGTTTGCAATCTACAAGACGCGAATTTGGCTGCAACAAGTCGTGCCGAGTGGCAAGAAACCCATGAACGAACTGGAGATGAACTAGACCGTGGAGAAAGCTTGATCACGCTGTGAAATGGAGCAGTAGATCATCTGAGCGCGATGATGAAGACCGCCTGGGCGACGGTCGATATCCGTGCAGCCTGTGAAGATACCAAGAAGGGTGCCAGCAACGAGCTGGTCGCCATGTCGATGATGATCGAGAAGTGACGTGCTTAGATTTGGATATATAATCTAGAAGGCGCAACGACCAACCACGAAGCATCCACCCATCGGAAGAATCCAAGCCGAGCGAAGTGCAAGCGATCGGCAAGAGGGATTTTCGTTGATGCGTGCGTGTGAACGCAGACAAAAAAAAAACGTTGGCGGTGCGAGTAGAAGGAGGCAGAATACACAGCCAAGAGATCTGATTTGGATACTGTTTTTTCAATAGACGACCCACTAAAACTACTTGATGCTTTCCGGATCGATCAGCAGCTCCTGTGTGCTGGACTGACATTTGGCACGTTGCATGAGACGTGGCGGATCCCAAACGTATCTGGTGGCGACCGCTACGACCTGTGTAGATCGATACGTCTCAGTATCACTCATTGCAGGTAAATGAGCTCCTCTCGCCAGCCGTTTCACCGAGAAACGGTACAAATGCATGGAAAGTTCTATAGATTTGGGAAGCAGCAAGTCCCTTGCTGATGAGCCAGTGACGGAACGATCCGCGCACGCGAACCGGCCTTACGCACACACAGTCGCGACGAGACGCGAACGTGCCGTTCCCACCGCTTCCACCGCTTGCGCGAGAAGCTATGCGCGCACGAAACACCTTCCGCCAGCACCCAACCAACCAAACGGAGGGGTCGCTTGGCGTTCCATTTCTGCATTCGCTCGTGGCGTGCGTGCGCTGAAACCGCGAGTCGCCACGCTAAGCCGTTGCTATCGCCTCGTGCGTCGCGTGGGCCGTGGCGGAAGTCGTTGTCAGTGAGTCATTTGCGTGCTCGCCCCCACAAGTGAGCACCTGGCGATTCCAGTCGCACCGTCTAAGGACTGTAGAAAATCCACTCGAGAAGAATGCGCGACGTCGACACCGAGACCATGAACCTCAGCGACGACCTGCGCGTCGAAGAGCCGGCGGTCGACGCCGACGCGCTGGCCGCCGCGGCGCTGGCGCTGGTCGACGCGCAGCACGGAGGTGGCTTTGTCTCGTCGTTTGAGATGACGCCACGCGACTTGGCACACGCGCTCGCGCTCACGCAGTCACAGCTGCCGCAGCTCCAGGCCGAGTGCGACCCGAGCGACGACGTCGTCAACGGCTGGCGCCGCGTGCGTGGCAAAAAGGGCTGCCGTGTGCGGCTCTGGGAACGCGGCTGCGCGTCGGCGCTCACACGGAGCGGCGACGGGAAGCTGAGCCGGGCGCTGCGCGGCGGCCGTCGCAAGTCGGACCACGAGTATCAGCAACAGTCCAAGCACGAGCCCGTCGAGCCCGTGCCGTCACCGACGCCCTGTGGAGGCAACAAGGAGAAGTACGCTGTGCGCGGCAGCATCACGGTGCACGCGCCGCTCGCGTCCGTCATGAAGACGCTCGACTGCTCGACCGCAACGTCGTACCGGTCGTTCACCAAGATCATGTACGAGAATCTCGTGGCCGACACGTCCGTGCTCGCCCACGAGCAACTGGGTCCGCCACCGCTTCCTGATCAGCCGCCCCACCTCGCCGAGGCGGTCGCCGTGCGCTGGGTCGTGTGCAAGAGCGCGCGGCCGCTCGTGGCCGACTGCGACTTGAGCCTCGTCGAGTACACCAAAGTGCACTCGCTCGACGACTTTGTCGCTGCGGGCGACGCGCCCACCAACAACCAAGAGAGCGATGGTGACGGCGACGAGTTTGTCATGCCGCAGCCGCCAAGCGACGGGCTCCGCGCGCGCGAGAAGCTGCCCGCGGCCTACAAAATCTTTCGGTCCATGGAGACGCGCCACTGCCCCGTGCTGAGCGACGCGCCGCACTACTTGGAACGCACGCACGTGCCGCTCGGCGGCTTCTTGCTCTACTCGACCGACAATGACGACGTGACAGACGTGGTGTTTTTCTGCTCGGCCACGTACGACCGCCGGCACGCGGCGTCAGCCTTTCGCACGTCGGACGACCGCCAGTTCCGCGCGATCCAGCACGTGCTCCACCGACTGGCGCTGGGCATTGGCCGCATCGCCAACGCCGTGGACGCCTACACCATGAGCCTCCAGCTCGAGACGCTGCGGCTCACGCGGTGGGTCGACAACAGCGACCGCACCGAGTGCGTCGTGTGCTTCCACCGGTTCCACCCGCTCACGCGGCGGCGCCACCACTGCCGCCTCTGCGGCGACGTCATTTGCCGCGACTGCTCGATCCACAAGGACGCCGATCTCCCGACCATCGGGCCCACGACGCTGCGCATCTGCAAGCTCTGCGACGTGCAGCACTTTGGGCGCGCGAGCGTGCTCGCGTCGATCGCGACCAACGCCAAGAAGCAGCAGAAGAAGAAGCGCTTGGGCTTTGGCACGCCGCTGTCGGCGTTTCAGCAGCGAGAGCTCGCACTCGAGACCACGACATTTGAGAGCCCGACCATGGCGCGACGCCACGGTCGCCACCGCCGCGCCACCGATCTCAGTGTCGTGCTCGAGGCGTCCAAGTCGAGTGCCACGAACGGCGGCGGGCTCGAGTCGCCCAAACCGAGGGGCGACCGGCGCCACAGTCTCGACCTGCAGCAGCAGCAGCCCATGAGCTGCCCCAAGCCCACGCTCGCGGAACAGCGGTGGACTCACCACCGCCAGCACCATCCCGCGTTGGCGCCGTCGCCCACGGGCAAATGGTCCAAGGCGTTCTTCGCCAGTCGCGCCGCCGCTGGGTCCAGGACACCGCTGCCGTCGTCCCCACCGAGGTTTACGCAGACCATGCCCGTGCCGAGCTCGGCCACCAGGCCGGGGGCGAGCGCTCCGCAGCGGTTCAACTTTGGGCGCATGAAGCACGCCGCCCACACGGGCCCGTCCGTGCCTCCGCGGCCGCGCCAGCTCTCGTCGGGCGACATTAGCCTCGATCTCGACTCGCCGTCATCGAGCAGCACATGGAAGACCATGTCGATGCCGTACCCTTCGGATCCGAATGCGACGCCACCGGCGAGAAAGCTGACGCGTGGCTCGTCGCTCTATAGCCAGGACGTGCGCAAGACGTCGGCGAGCAGCGTGAGCGAGAACCAGTCGCTCGAGAATGAGAACGGCAGCCGCGCGTCGAGCCAGCGCGGCTCGCTCTCGCTCGGACGCCGCGCACGCCTGGACGACATTGCGCAGTATGAAGACTTGCTGCGTGATCTGTGCGAGCGCGCGAGCGACGCGTGCGGCGACGCGACGTACGCGGCGCTGAGCCTCTTCACGTCGCAGAACCCCATGCGCTCGACGTCGGACGCGTCGGCGCTCACGATGGCGCACTATCTCAAGGTGCGTGACACGCCCAAGCTGCTCAAGATCGCACCGAACCTGCGGTGCTGCGAGCCGATCCTCAAGACGGTCACGCCGCTCGTGACGCGGAACGCGCTAGCGTGCAAGTTCGAGGACTGCGACCTCGCGACTCTGCCGTTTGTGAGAGGCCCGCAGCAGGCGCGGTTCTATGCCGGCGTGCCGCTCGTGGACGCGCAGCTGCGGCTCGTCGGCGCGCTCGCCGTCTTTGACGCGCAGCTGCTGGACGCCGACGACGAGCTCCTCGTGGAAGCGCCCACGCTGCTGGCGTCGCTGGCGCGCGCGACCATGAACCAGATCGAGTCGCGGCGAGCGCACCGCGCGCTTGAGACGTTTATGAGCACGCCGCTGCTGCGGCAGAGCGAGCCGACCGAGGTTGCGCGCCGTGCGTACGACGACCTCGAGGACGACGACGAGAATTTTGACGACGAGGAAGAAGAGCGCGTGCGCATGGCGGCGTCGCACGGACCCATGGGCGCGGCGGGCTCGACCAATTCGCTCCAGTACTACAAGCAGCAGATGCACCGCCTCGTGCAGCAGGCCAACCGAACCCAAGACGCCGTGCTGCAGACCCGCTTCCAGATGCACCACGGCGTGAGCTACTGACCTAAAGAGAGACAGAGAGAGAGACAAAAGGGATGCCATTCTAAATGCTTTCGTGCTTGTCCTTTTTTGCTCCAATTCCACGTCAATCTGCTCTTCTTATTCCATGGAGGGGTCGGTCTCACTTGGGCGAGAAGAAGCCGTAGACACCGTCTCGGAACGCCAGCACCTTGGCGTTCCACGACTCGCGCGCGTACGTGTAGTACTCGTGCTCGCGCGACCGCAGCGGCACGTACCGCTCGTCCTGCAGCTTCTGTACAAGGAAGAGAACGAGTGAGTGATCATCGCTAGATACGGAATATCAAGTGCGCTACCTTGGCGCCGCCGTGGAAGCTCTCCTTGATCTGGTCGAGCGTGTAGAAGACGACGTCCTCGCGCTCGTGGAGCTGGTACTTGACGACGCCGTAGCGCGCGCCGCCGGCGATCAATCCCACGACAAACGGCGCGACCGACATGCTTGCGTCTCCTTTGCTGCGTCACGTGCGATTATTTCTGTGAGCGGCTCCGCACGTCCAAATCGTCCCGTATTGGACAGAATCTAAATACGGGATTTACACAATTGCAAATATAGACATAAGTACACGAATATTACAGTCAGCTGCAATGGACGAGTGGGCGCCAATCAGTCAGTCTCAGATTTCCATCACGATGGAGACGACGACGGCCATGGAGGTCGACGCGAACGCGACTGCTGCGGAGCCTCAGCAGCAGCAGCAGCACCACCAGCAGAAAACCGATGCGGCGGACGCACCTCTGCCGCCGCTGCCGTTCTCGGACGACGAGCTCGCGTCGTGCGTCAAGGTGAGCTCTTGAGATCAGGAGATGGGTTCAGATGCCGAGACGACCCTGACGTACATGGCTGCCTCTGTATGCGAGTAGGTGTTGGAGACGATCGGTGCCAACATGTCGCTGATCGACGATAAGCGGCTGCGGCTCTTCCGCAAGAAGATTGCGCCGCTCACTGATTTCTTTGAAGGCCGCAAGTATGGCGGTCAGAGCCGCAAAAAGTACTTGGAGGACAAGCAGCTCCGCGAAGAAAAGCGCGCGCGGGTGAACCAGCGCCGCATGCACGACAAGAAGCATATTAACGCCTCGTCGCTACGTCGTGAGCGAATCCAGAAGCTGCAGTCGCTGCTCGAGCAGGGCACCGACACGGCGCTGCCGCTCATCGCCGACGGCGTGGCCGGCGAAGACGTGTGCCACACCACGTCCATGCAGGCGCTGTGCGCCGACGATGAAGCCCAGGCCCAGGCCGACCAGCGCGACGCCGAGACGCGCGAGGCTAGCGCACTGCTGGGCTTTCGATCGTGCTACACGTGTAAGAGCCGGTTTGATAAGATACACCACTTTTACGACCAGCTCTGCCCGCGCTGTGCCGAGCTTAACTTTACGAAGCGGTTCCAGTCGGCCGACATGCGTGGCAAGGTCGCGCTCGTGACGGGCGCGCGTGTCAAGATTGGGTACCAGATCGCGGTCAAGCTCTTGCTCAGCGGCGCCGCCGTGATCGCCACGTCGCGCTTCCCCAAGGACATGGCTGAGCGCTTTGCCAAGCACCCCGAGTACGCCACGTTTCAAGACCGGCTTCAAGTTTTTGGCATTGACTTTCGAGACCTCATCCACTTGGAGCAGTTTATCGACTTTGTACTCACGCGGTACGTGGGCGAAGAGACCATTGGGAGAGTGGGCTTGACTTATATATCTCGTTTGTAGCTACTCGCGTCTGGACGTGATCATCCACAATGCGTGCCAGACCGTGCGCCGCCCGCCGCGGTACTACCAGCACCTCGTCAACAAGGAGACGAAGTCGCTCGAGCAGTGCGACCCACAGATCCAGAAGCTGCTCCACCATCAGTCGGAGTTCGAGACGCACTTGCACTCGCTCTCGCTGCCATCATCAGAGGCGGCAGCGTCCAGCGGTGGCGGCGTGGCCACTGGCTCCGTGCCGTCGGCACTCAAGTCGCAGATGCCGCTGCTGCTCACGGACACGCACGACGACGCCGAGTCGTTTCCAGAAGGCATGGTCGACGTGAACGGCCAGCAGATCGACTTGCGGTCCAAGAACTCGTGGCTGCTCAAGCTGGGCGAGGTCGCGACGCCCGAGGTCGCCGAAGTGTTTGCGATCAACACGCTCGCACCGTTCATCCTGAACAACCGACTCGTGCCGCTCTTGGAAAAGTCGGGCAGCTCGACCGACAACAAGTTTATCGTCAACGTGAGCGCGATGGAAGGCAAGTTCTACCGCCACAAGACGCCTAACCATCCGCACACAAACATGGCCAAGGCCGCGCTCAACATGATGACGCGCACGTGCGCGCAGGACTTGAGCAAGCGCCGCATCTTCATGACGTCGGTCGACACGGGGTACGTTCGTCCGGTGGGATTTAAACGAAGGGACTGTAGTGGCTCATGGTGATTTCTCTGTGTGGCAGTTGGATCAACGACGAGAACCCGCTGGAAAAGGCCCATGCGCACGCCAACAATACCAACTTTCAGACGCCCATTGACGAGATCGACGCGGCTGCGCGCGTGCTGGACCCGGTCTTTGTGGGCTACAACACGGGCGAGGCCATCTTCGGCAAGTTCCTCAAGGACTACCACGAGACCGAGTGGTAGACAGAGGCGGAAGACCAGTCGTGGCATCGCCAGCAAGGAAGGGAAGAGAGGAGATTCTGTGGTGATATAGAGAAGCAGAGCATACACTACCAACATCAGCACACTTCAACCTGGCCGTTGGATCTGCATCTCATCTGTCTGAGGAATATCTGAGTCGTGTGTTTTGGCAAAGCACGGCGAGTTTCCCCTAATGCCAAAGAGAAAGCTGCGAGACGACGAGGCGTTGCGCAGCGAAAAGGCGGCGACAGCAGCAGCAGCCAATGAGCCTGAGCGAGTGTATTAGTGAGGTGGGAAGCCGATCCGATCCGTCCCTCGGAGTGAACACGGCGAGCAGACCTGTGAGAGAACTATGCGCAAGATAAACGCCACCAGCAGTCGAATCTGCAACTATCTCACGCGCGACCTCAGTGCGTATATTCAGACGCAACGTGCATGTTTCGACTGCTAACATGTCAGTGTTGCATGGGATTTGTGCGGTGGTCTAGAAGGCCAAGAGAACGACCGAGCGAGTTGCGGCCTCTGGCACAGAAGAAGAAGACGTAGCGATCGGACAGGGCCGTCCTCCCACAGACAGAGATCGAACTGGGGGGACAACTCCATAACGTCGAAGGTGACGAACGAAACAGTCAGAACGGGGACAGCAGATCGATATGAGAAACGTGCGAATAAGATGGAGGAGGGAATAAACACAAGTCGGCCCCAGCACAGTGAGTAACCGCACGCCATTGTTTGCCC
>JAADVZ010000255.1:0-36853 GCA_023335925.1 Pythium phragmitis | reverse complement strand
TGGGTTCGCATTCGTGAGCTTCATGTACCGCGAGGATGCCGAGCGTGCGATGAACAAGCTGCAAGGTTACGGTTACGACCACTTGATTCTGAAGATCGAGTGGGCCAAGCCGTCGAACAAGCCGGCGGGCGAAAGTCAGGACCCAGGCTCCATGTCGACGACGTTCCGCTCTGGTTACGGTAAAGCGTTACCGCAGAACGTGGCACCGCCGCCGCGCAAGTAAGGCGTGCGGCTGTTCTAGTATACTGTAGTGACAGCTGCCTCCCACTTGCATGTCAACAGAGCCTGGTCTTGTATTCTGCATTAGCGTGACATCGCACATGGTATTGTTGACTTGGATCTCGGCCCTCAGCCATCCTGAAGGGTTCCTGAACTAGACCGCGTCATTCATCCATTCCAGGAGGCATCATTTCGTTGGATCGACCAACACTCCCCCGTACCCACATAGCCATGTGGGACCGTCCCACATGGCGCTCCACATGGTCATTCCCAAACGCGATACAACTTCAAAGGCTTTCGTCGAGAGAGAGAGAGAGAGAACAATCGCATTCATCACTGTGAAACCAAAGCACCTAGCCACACGTAAAGAGCAGAGGAGCATGGCGGCTGCGTTTCCCTCGAGCCTCGCGTGGGTCGAGCGCGGCTCTGTGCTCATCAGGCGCATGAACTCGGAGCGCATCGCCGAGGACCCGCGGCTGCGGCGGTTGCTGTTCCCCTCGGTCGCTCAAGTTGAAGAAGAGGCGACGGAAATCGAAGAAACACGCAGTGACCCACCTGCGACCACCGCGACGCTGAGCGATGCCGAGACACACGAGGACAGTGCACCTCCGAAAGATGCGCTGCAGCTCTCGCCGGGCAGCAGCTTTGAACAGATCGAGGCCGCGACTGACGCCGAGCTCAACAAGCAAGAGAGCGACAACGCCGCACCTAACACGTACCGTGTGCTCCTGTGGACGTATCGCGTGCATGCGTCGCTCCAGAACGCGCTCCAGTATGCGGTGTTTGCCAAGGCCTCGGAAGATGGGTACTTTGTGCCCATTGCACCACGGTATGTTTGGGTGGTTTTCTGTTTGGTTTGGTTCGGCTGCTGGGGTAGCGTTCTTACGGCGACTCTCTTTCTGTAGTGTGTTTTGTGTTGCGCCATCGTATTTAACGACGTTCACCAAACTCTTCGATGCGCATGCGTCCACACGTCAGTGGAACGGAGCCGTGAAACTGCTCACGCAGCTCGATGCCGCGATCTCCAAACGGTAGGATCTTATTGTATCTCTTCTCTTCCTGAGGCGGGCGCACTTGTGTGGTATTGATGCTGTGGTTCATGTATTTTCCCAGTTTCGACATGGGCGCTTGTGTGTTTGACTGTGGTCTATTTGATGGCGTCAAGCGGCACCACCACAAGCCGCTCGTGTATGACGAGTTTTGCGGTGCGTCCCCAA
This sequence comes from Pythium phragmitis, assembly GCA_023335925.1. Lineage (NCBI taxonomy): Eukaryota > Oomycota > Peronosporomycetes > Pythiales > Pythiaceae > Pythium > Pythium phragmitis. The sequence continues at coordinate 35,417 of JAADVZ010000255.1, read as the reverse complement.
TCCTTCTTCTTGAATGTATAACCCCGTCTGACATCTCTCTCTCTCTCTCTCTCTCGTATCTATGCTTTAGATGGTCGTATCGCGTCGATCAACTTTTGCCGGGGTGCTATCCCGTCCATGCATTCGGCGTTTGTCGTCGCGTCCACCGTGTCAGCGTGGCTCGATCTGAACCCTTCGAACGTCGGCATTCTCGTGGCGCCCAACAACGAACAGATGAGTGTCTTTGCGACGTGCTGTACGCTATACCTCACCGAAGCAGCGACATTTCCACCGAATTTTGCCAAAGAATTGCTTGAAGTCTATCAGCAACTGATCCGCGGCTCCGAGAGTCTCACGACCAAGATCTCGCGCACGTTTAGTGGACTCGACGCCAAGAACGTGCTGTACGCTGGCGGCTACGTGCCCAAGCCGCAAGCTCGCTTCGTCGCCGACTTCACTTCGCTGCTCGAAATGCGTGACAAGAAATTGGCGCTGTGTTGTGACGCACCGGACGTTCAGGAGCGTAAGCAAAAGCTCACAGGCATTGCGGTCACACCAGCGCCACAACGGATCTATATCCATGAGATCCGAATCATGAACAACTCGATGATGGCCATGCCGAATGGCGCGACCTCGGGCGGCGTCGCAACCAACGCAAACGGCCACACCCCTGACAATGCATCCCCGGCTCCGATGAACGGCGAGTCCGTGCCTCCATCCTCGAGTGGGCCACGCACGTCGCTGACCGCGCCGCCGATTGTGTATCGTCCCTACTTTGTGTTGCAAAACGAGAAAGGCGTGTTGTTTTCCAGCATGGTCCACGGTGTGCGGGATGCGACTGTCTCTGCCGGCACGCACGTGTACAAGGTCGACAAGACAATCAACCAGTGCAGCGACTTTGTGATCAAGATGTATCATTTGCCGTTTGGTCGCCAAGGCGAGCTCGTGCTGGATGTGCGTCTCCACGCGACGATGCTGCTCGACGGAGACGAGACCCATGTGGGTGATGCCGACGGAGACACCGGCGAAGTTACGCTGTCGGTCGAGCATGGCGATTTTGACTGCATCTCCGCCTTCCATGTGCTTCCCAAGGGGTTTGTGCTGCAAGTACGCTACGCTCGAGACCGCAGTGCCTTTCCAACCTCAGCACCAACGATGGACGACTTGTCGATTGGTGAAAGTGGCCAAGACAGCGCTGCGGCAGCAGCGGCAGCCCCATCCCCTGGATTGCCGCCTCGCCCACCCACCTCACAGTACCGCAGCTCGTTCACCAACGGAGCCAACCACTCCGAGCAGCCCAAGGTTATCCGCTACGAAGGCCCCGCGATTGTGTCGTTCCTGCTGGACCAGTCAAACGTACGCACAGCGTTTGGCGATGTGATCCTTCGCAAAATCGATTTGATGCGTCGTGTCGCACGCGGTAGGCTCGACATTTACCTGCTCTTCCACGTCGACATCAGCGGTGGAAGTGTCGTATCCAAGGTGCTGCCATATCGATACCTTTTTCGCTATGTGCTTCCAAGCCCAGTGCGCGAGAAAATGATCGAGATGGGCGCAAGTGAGGAGTCGTTGAATGAGACCGCGCCGTCGTCGTTTGACGTGGGCACGGCGATGACGTTTGACGAAGAGTACGCGCGCTGGCTGCAGCACATTTACGATACCGATCTCAGTACGTATCTGCTTCTTCTGATCGGGGAGTTCAGTCTCTAACGATGTGATGTGTGACATATTTAGACAACGCACAGGGATCGTTTGACGGTGAGATTGCGAGCACCGTTCCGACTGTCGAGATTCAGCCAACGGCCGGATACCGCACAGGTGCGGTACCAACAACCGCGCTTATTAGAAGCAAGAAGGCTGACTTATTGTTTGTTTCCTTTCTTCTTCAAGTGAGCCTTGTCATGGCTCCCGGACTGCCAGACATGTCAAGTCCTCCACCACCCTCTCGAACAGGTCGACCTTCTCCAAGAATGTACGTTTTGCCGGCAGACAAAACGCTGTCTGAGTCTGTCTGACAATTCGTCGATTGTGTGGGCAGACGCGGCGCGAACTCGACGCTGATCCAGCAGCTTCCAACTTACATTTACAGCGCTCAAAAGTCGGACCACGGCGGCCAGAACGTTGCGTCCCCAGAGTACGCGATAGTTTGATTCGGATCTCCGCGATTGATGACGCATGCTAACGTGTTTTGTTTACCACTGTTGCAGCTGTCTCGTGTGTCGGTGCGGGTTTGAAGTGGGCGAAGAGATTAAGTCGTTGCCGTGCTTTCATTCGTACCACTCGGACTGCATCGACTCGTGGTTGTGCCTGAACAAAGTCTGCCCGGTGTGCCAATTTAGTATCGACCACGCCGCCCACGATATGCCGTCGTTGTCACTCTCGCCACGAACATCGACTGGCTAAAAACGTTCTCTATCAGACAGCAAGATCTGTCGAAGCGAGGGATATAAGACCAAACAATGGGTTCTCCCTCACTAGTTTCATAGTAGCTATACAATGCAATGCCATGACCAACTGACTGAATCAACCAAAAAGGCTGAGTTGCTGCCGCCATCGTCCGGATGGAAGACGTCGAACACTTCGGCGCGCATTGGCTGCGATGGCGTAACGATTTGTCTCTTTTCTTACCTGACTACTTGGAAATACAAGAACACTAGTGGTTGATTGTGAACGCCTGCAGCAAGCCGATCGCCAGCCCGAGCACGCCGCCCATGAGCACGAGTTTCCACTCGTCCTCTTCGAATATGGGATGCAGCAATTGCTCAAACTGCTCCGAGCTCAGTAGCTTCATCTTTTCACGGAGCGTCGTCTCGAGATCCATGGCGTCGGACGCATAGTCTTCAATCTGGCGCAGGCCATCGGGGAAAATGCCCACAATGTGGTCCGTGACGTCCTGCTTGATCTGCGCAAACGTCTCGGCGCCCAGCCCGATATTGATAATCTTGTCAGTCAGCGCCGTGCCTTCGTTCACGGCCTCCTGGACATTGTCATAGACCAATTCAAAGAGGCGGTCCGAGTACGGTCCCTTGATGATCGCTTCGATAATGTTGCGGGACGTGAGCACCTCTGTCGCGATCAAGTGGCCATAGACTTGGGCGACTTGATCTTGGCGCCGCAAAAAGAGACCTTGGAGCGTAAAGCACAGGAATTTCTTGGGGTTCACCGGTTCAAAAATCATCTTCAGCGCGAGCCAGTTCGTGATCGTGCCCACGACGAGTCCGACCACGGGGAACACGACGATCGGGTCACTGTAGAAGAACCAGAGCCCCATCTGCATGAGCCCAAAGACAAAGCCCATCCACGCGCCCGAGTTGCGAATGAACGCGAGCTCCGTGTAGCCGCACAGCACAAACATGTTGACGAGCAGCTGCTTGTCCTTGGTCATGTGCGACACGACCATGCTCTCAATGTCAAAGACATCTTCAATGTTGTTGCGGATCTCGTCCATCAAGGCTTCAATGTGGACTGGGGCTTCTTCCTTGACCTTTTCCACAATCTCTTCCTTGATTTTCTGCGGGATCGTGGCCCACAAATCCGGATTGTACTTGAGCGCCATGTCCTCGACAATATCGTGGATAATGCTAAACAGCACGGGCTCGAGCTCTTCGACGACACGGGATGGCTCGACGCGAGAAAAAACATCCTTGACGCGCATGAGCTGCGTGGTCATGAGCCGCGTGGCCTGGCGCGCCATCTTCTCGCCCTTGTGGGGCACAATGCCTTGCCACCCGAGCCCCGTGTTCGTGTCTGGGATCTGCAGACATCCGAAGTACTCGAGCGGGTAGAATGTCATGTAGAGCGCGAGCCAAATGTGGACGTATGTAAAGATGACGCTCACGACCGGGATCGACGCGTACTTGATCAAGTGCTCGGTCGAGACGCCGTGGGCTGCGAGGCGGTCCTTGAACACGGTCACGCACAGTACGAACGCGACAATCAAGAGCACAATGAATATCCCCACGGGGATCGTCGGCAACTCAAACATGGGCGGAAACTTGACGGGCGGGATCTTGCTGTGTTCGCTGGGACTCGGCTTGCGACCGCCCGAGAGGCCACGGCGACGGCGCAGTCCGGACGACCCGTTCTCGTCAGCGAGCGGCACAAAGTCCGTGACGATCGCGAGCTGGTTCGACGGCGAGTCAATGGTGTTGGCGACCTGCACCATGCCGAGCAGCGTGAACCGCAGACTCGTGGCGAGGTCGGCTGGCGTCACGGCGGCCCATTGCTTTTGGGTGAAATGCACGACATCGTAGCCCGAGTACTGCTTCAGCGGGGCCCTCAATGACGCGAAGCGTCCGTCTTCGTAGCGCGCGAGCCACGACTGCAGCTCCTTGCCATTCCAGCGCTCTGGGTTCAGCAGCAGCGCCTCCTTGCCGCTCATGCCTCACGTACTTTTTTTTCTTCTGTGTTCGGCTACGGGCTCGAGGAGATTAAAACGGAGAGGCTCTCTCTGCGCACTGCGGATTCTTCTGCAAGCCTGCCAGATGTATGGTGAGGTATGGGAGTAAATGTCCCAAGGGGTGTAAGCGCGCAGGTGATCCCTATGGATCTCGTCAGTTCTGCCTGTTCAGCTTCTTGGGCAATCCGAGTGGGCGAGAGAAACCATGGGGTCGCGAAAGAGCACAGTACGCTCGTGTACTGAAATAGTGCGTCCGACAATCAGTCCTCTGCCAATGTTGACGTTGGGGAGGTGGCATAATCATTACCTTACAGCCAATCACAGGATGAGAGACACTATTTCAGCCAATCCAAATGTTTAATCGAATCATTACACATGGTTTCCAAATCAGAACCAATCAAAAGCGGATCAGGTGGTGAGTTCCAGTACTGTCAACCCTTTCTATTGTCAGTATTGTTCAATAAAGGAGGCACAGTACGCTTCTTGAGTTCTCGAAGAAGTCTCCGATCTTGCACAACTCCCCCAAAGCAAGACGGAAGCGGTATTAGGAACCGAAATGAGTGTGACGCATATCCACGGCGAAGCGGACTGGAACACGGCGCTGCGCAACGCCGGCGGCAAGTTGGTCGTGGTCGACTTCTCTGCGACCTGGTGCGTTCCCTTCTCCTTCACGCGCCCTCTATGGAGAAGAAGAAGGAGGTTGAAGCTGATGGCGGCGCTGCGGATTTCTATCGCCTTAGGTGTGGCCCGTGCCAGTTTATCAAGCCGACGTACGAGCAGTTCAGCCGCCAGTACAGTGACGTCGTGTTTCTCGAGGTCGACGAAGGCCAGAACCGATCGCTCATCGGCGCGCTGGGTACGTGTGCCTTCTGAGACGCTCAGGGGATTCGCACGTACTACATCACTAATGAATGAACGGTCAGGTGTGCGAGGCTTTCCGACGTTTCACTTTTACGTGAGCCAGAACAAGGTCGACGAACTCGTGGGTGCCGACCAGAACGCGCTTCGCCAGAAGATTGAGCAGTGGCGCCAGTCGGCATTCAACCCGTTTGCGTCTGCCGGTGTGTCGCTGGGTGGCGGCGCGCCGCCAGCCTCGGCGGACGATGCACGCGAGGCGCGGCTGCGTCGCTTCAACAACGCCAACTTGATGCCGTCAGCAGCCGCAACGCCCGCGGCGCCGGCTCCGACGGCGACGCCTGCTGCAGAGAAGGATCTCAGCAAGATGGTGTGCGACCCTGTGACGGGACAGTGCAGCGTTCCTGCGGAAGATGACGGAGCTGCGGCGGCGGCTGCAGAGGTGACCAAGGCGGACGGTCTACCTCCTGTGAACGAGTCGTTCTTGGCCGAGCTGCTGGCGATGGGCTTTGGTGAAGTGCGTTCTCGTAAGGGACTGCTCGCGACCGACTCGGCGAGCCTCGAGGTCGCTATCAACTGGATCAGCGAGCACCAAGACGATGAAGATATCGACGACCCCATCAAGTTTGTTGATCTCGCGCAACACGGCAAGGCGCCCATGACTGAAGAAGAAAAGGCCGCCAAGGTGGCGGCCTTGCAAGCCAAGATTGAAGTGCGACGCAAGGAGCGCGAAGAGCGCGAAAAGCAAGAAGCCAAGGACCGCGAGCTGGCGCGCCGCACGACCGGCCAGTCGATGCAGGAGGCCCGTGAAGAGTACGAGGCGATGCAGCGCAAGCTCGCAGCCGAGAAGCTCAAGAAGGAGCGCGAAGATTTCAAGCGCGAGCGCGAACGCTTGAAGAAGCAACTCGAATTGGACAAGCTGAACCGCCGTGCCCATAACGGGAAGCTCGCGCACTCTGTTGATGCCCCGGAGCTTGCTGCCGCGGGAGGAGCTAGTGGTGACAGCCAAGCGGTCAAAAAGACTGCTGAAGTCGTTCTTACCCCGCAGGAGCAAATCGTTGCGAGCGTGGAGAAGCTCAAGAAGTACCGCGTCGGTGGCGATGGACTCACGGCCGTCAAGACACTGGGCGTGTACGTGAAGAATCTGCTGGAGAAGCCCGACGAGGACAAGTTCCGAACGATCAACTTGGAGAACCCGGCGTTTCGAAAGCGCGTCGCGAGCCTTGTGGGTGGCGTGGCATTCCTCAAGGCTATTGGGTATGAGAAAGACGAGGCCGATGGCTTGCTGAAGCTCTCACTCGAGAAGCGCGACAATGCTCTGCTCCAGTACGCGCGGCAGACGCTCGACCTCGCAGTCGCTGCGCTCTCGTAGAAGCTGCACCCATCAGCATGGGGAATATAATGAGGTTCGCACACGATGGACATTCGTTTTCTTTTTTTCTGGAGTATATCCTCCCGCATACTCAACGAACTTCATTTTTGGAGGATTCCTATTTTGCCTTTGCTTTCTTCTGGGGTGCGCACGCGTCCACGATTTCTCGCCACTCTACATGGAAAACATCCGGCCAAAGAATCCACGGGGCGGCGTGCGCTCCTGCTTGTTGGTCTTGTCCTCGTTCTCTGGCGCGGACGCCTCCACATCCTGGCTCTTTTCTTTCTTGAGCTCGTGGAGCGCCACGAACGGCCGCGTGGGCACTGGCGGCGAGATCACATCCGTCTGGATGCCGCTCACAATGATCGAGACGTTCACGGATCCGAGCAGCGACTGATCGTAGCACGTGCCAAAGATGATATTGGCGTCCTCGGCGACGCGGCTGCGAATGATGTCCATGATCTGGTCCACTTCAAACAGCGTCATGTCCTCGCCACCGCGGATCGTCACGAGCAACCCCACCGCGCTTTCTGTGGGCAAGTCGCCCAGCAGCGGATTCACGAGCGCCTGCTCGGCAGCCTTTTCGGCGCGCCGCTCGCCCGAGGCGTTGCCCGAGCCCATGATGGCACGCCCGGCGTTCGAGAGAATAGTCTTGATGTCGGCGAAATCGAGGTTGATGAGGCCGGGGCGAACAATCAAGTCGGTCACGCCCTTGACGCCTTCGAGCAGCACGTCGTCGGCGTATCGAAACGCCTCGAGCATGGTCGTATTCTTGTTGGACAGCGCGAGCAGATTTTGGTTGGGCACGACAATGAGTGTGTCGACGTACTTGGAGAGTTCCTTGACTCCGGCGTTCGCGATGCGCGTGCGGTTGGGACCCTCCGACCGGAACGGTGTGCTCACGACGCCCACCGTGAGGATACCCATCTCACGCGCAATGCTGGCGATCACGGGCGCTGCTCCCGTGCACGTACCGCCGCCCATACCGCCCGTAATAAACAGCATGTTGCTGTCCTTGAGCGTGGCTTCGATCTCTTCGCGCTGCAACTCCGCGGAAGCCTTCCCGAGCTGCGGCTTGGAGCCGGCTCCGAGTCCTTTGGTGATCTCCTTGCCCATCGTGATCTTGTGGGGGGCTAGCGAGCGCCCCAAAGCCTGGCAGTCCGTGTTGGCGACGATAAACTCGACGCCCTCGAGCTGGGACGCGATCATGTTGTTGACGGCATTGCTGCCAGCGCCACCGAGACCGATCACAGTGATCAAAGGCTTGCCTTCCTTGTACGCAGAAAAGAACTTTGTCTTCGAGTCTACTCCATGCACCCATTCCACCAAAGCCGAGGATGTGAGAGAAGCTGGGAAACTCTTGTGGGATGCCTGCCATCTTTCACGTACCATGACGCGAATCCGAAAAGGCCTCCCCGACTGGCGTCGACCGCACGGGCGTGTGGATCCGCGGCGGGCGCTGCTGACGCTTACGTCGCTCCTGAAGCCCGTGGGTCTTATGGGCTCCCCCGACAGTGGCTGTCTTCGGCAACGGCTTCTTCGTGGCTCTGTCACCATTGAGAGGCACCGAGGGGTCGATGCGAACGCTCGACGAGAACGCGCGGAAGACGGCATCGCTCTTCGCTACGGGGAGCCGACGCGTCTTCAGCAGAATCGATCGCCCACTCATCTCTGCGGTGAACTGTCGCCCTGTAACTCGCTGTGTCGTCCCGCGCTCGACGGTCAACTCCTCTGTCTCCGCTCCTCTCGGTTTCTGGACGAGATGACTTTGGAACCCACCCCACAGCCACATTCACTCTTTCCGAAAATCCTGCTTTTGATTGGATAAAAGCGAGGAGCTCCGAGTTTTAGTTGGCTGGAATACATTGAAAGATACTGTCGGGTTATCGGCTGCCATTTATCAGACGGGGAGATGGACCCACGGAAGAAATGAGTTGCTGACCGGCTCCAAGTTCTCGAGACTTTTGATGGAGAAAAGTTGATCGATCACTGCCGGAATTTCTGCTAATAGTGTATATGTTGAAAGGAGTTCGCGGGAAGGACTTGAGGGGCTACTTTACTGCCTTTGCGATTCCAACATGGAGCTGGTCAACCTGATAAAGAAAATACAATAAGCGATAGTTTAGACTCCGAGTCAAACACGAGACGCAAAAGGGAGACTCACCAGTTGCCTTGACGTGTGAAGCGGCACGACCGACTCGATTGTGGACGGCGACGAGACCTTGTTTTCGTAAGAGATGTAAGCAGGATTCTCTCCGGATTCTGCCAGCACCAATTTGCTGTCCACTGCTGCATGGTGTGATGCGATTTGTGGGGTGAAGTCGCCCTGCTCGGCAGACCCAGGAGAAGACGCGACGCCCTCACCTGCATCGCCAGCGACCCAGGCTTCTAGCTTGTGTTCTACCACGCCTTCTTCATGGATCGCTTGCAGGAAAGCGTACTTGCCGATGACGCCGACACCGAGAATCTTTTCAGGAATGAAGTCTCCGCATGCCTGTAATATCGCTATGCCAGTGAGAAACCCGTGTGTCTAAGAAAGGCAACCCCTCATGCGCGACTCACCGAATAATTCTGCATCAGTAGCTTCGTGCACTTTTTGCCGTTGTTTTCCTGCAGCACTTGGACAGCTGCACCAAACTCCATCGTGTCGATCCGAATGTCGTTGACCGCGACGATGTGGTTGTCGGGTCGGATGTCGACCCAGTCGATCTCATTGTCGTCCTTGACAATGCCAATCCGCTTGAGCACTATCAGGGGCTGATCAATGAACTCAAATTCCGGTACACTCTCCACTTCAACCACTCGCTCGTACAGGAACAGCTCGTACTGGAAGATCTCGCCAACAGACGCTTGCACGACAGCGTTGCATCCACTTGCGACCACTGTCCGTGAGATCTTGTTGATGTCTATGGAACATGCACACAGAATGTTCCAGCTTAGAAAAACCGCCCACAAGCCTAGCATTTGCGAGCACACTTATTACGCACCAGTCTTCACGTAAACAAACCGAAGCGTGGTGGATGACGGGATCTCTTGGGTGCTAATTGTGATTTGGCCGTGGCTACCCGCCGGTACATGGTGGTAGGACCCGATTTCGATCTCTGGCGAGTCTTCTGCCGACTTGAGCACTTGGATATAGTCTTTCGTAGAGTGGTTTTCTGGCACGTCGTACTCGACTGCACGCAAACCGTCAAATGCAATCAGTACTGCAGACTGCCGCGCATTCGCTGCCTTAAACGCAACACTCACTCGTCACAAAAGACCCCTTTTCAACCTGCGCGCCGAGGTCCAGTTGCACAATGCCGCTTGGTCGAAATGCCAGCAATCGAATTATGTACGTCGACTTGTCGGTGACACGATCGAGCAGCTCCTTTAGTTCTTGTGCCTGCGTCGCCCACTCTGACGCATGGCCGCGCATGAGCAGGTCCTATTCGCCAACAGACGCAACCACCGTGAGCCGTATGCGATTGTGGGTCTATCGTTCGAGGCCATTAAGGTCGTACAAACCTGTGGCAGTAAGCCGTAGCTGTCTCGCATCGGGTGCGCGCCGGCATGGGCTAGCATACGCACGGCCGCCGCGTTCTGGATGAAGCACGCATGGTGGAGCGCCGTCCAGCCATTCTCGTCCTGGTGGTCTAGATTCACTTTCTTTTGGATGAGTAGATGCAAGATCTCGGTTTCCTTTGCTATCGGCTCAATGCTGGCGCTCTCATTGAACTCTTCGACATCCTCCGAGTGGCTCTCGTCGCCGGCGCTACGGTGCTCGGCGCCCGCGCTGTCATCACCATCCCCGTGGAAATCGAACCCATCGAGATTGTCGTCATCGCTGTCCAGGTCGTCGTCTTTGCGCTTCATGGCCGCGACGGCCACGAGGAGCGGCGTGCGGCCGTTCTCGTCTTTCGCTTCGAGCTCGGCCTCGGTGCATGTTTTCAGCAGCATCTTTACGCCGGCGAGGTCGCCATACGCGCACATGCTATGCAGTGTCGCGCTGTTGCCCATGGTGAGTAGCGAGAGCACAGCAATGTACCAGAGAGGGAGAGAGACTGAGGCCAATGTCCCGTTGGTGGCGTCGGGAGGTTACGCGCGTCGACCTATCTTTTGCCCCCAGCGTCAAACGATGCCTTTCCCCCCAGAAATACGCACTGAGACTACAAGGGGTAACCACCCAAAAACACACCTTTTTTGGCCGACTTCAATCTCCCGACGGACAAAACAATAAGTAACCCACGATTTGACAACAGAGCAAGATGTATACAGTATACAGTATACTGCGTAACCCTCCCCATATTTCACAAAAGACGGTAGGTTATGGTATCCAATTTGACGACGAAGGGCGGGAAATTCACAAGAGGAACATGCCGTCCGCCGTCTCCAAGCCGCCGTCTCGCAGTCGCTGGTGGCCACATGCTGTGGCGCTCGCGATCTTCCTTGGTGCCTACTGGAGCGCAAGCGGTCTGCTCCAATTCCACGAAGTGTTCTTCGCGCCGGCGACCGCCACAGCGGCCCCCAGACCCACCGCAACGACATCAACAGCGTCGTCCTCCTTACTTCAACCGACGCGGCAGTATGACCGCCTGGTCGTCGTGCTGATCGACGCGATGCGTGCCGACATGGTGCTAGGTAGCGACGCCATGTACGGTCTCGTCCATAGTGACGAACATGCAGATGACCAAACCCATGAACTGAGCCGCCACATGAACTTCACGCGAAGCCTCTTAGCGAGTGGCATGGCCGCCGGATATGTCGCCCATGCGAGCGTGCCGACCGTCACAATGCCCAGGCTCAAGGCGCTGCTCTCAGGGAAACCACCAGCTTTTATTGATATTCTCAAGAACTTCAATTCAGTCGCACTCGCCGACGAGAATGTGGTCCAATTAATGCGGGACAATGGCTTCCGCATCGTGTTTTACGGCGACGACACGTGGCTCAAGCTTTTTCCCGACGCGTTCCAGCGGTCGGAAGGGACCTCGGGCTTCTACACGCGTGACACAGTCGAAGTCGACGACAACGTGACGCGCCACTTGCGGGACGAGCTTGATCCGTCGCTCAAGCACCCGCAAAGTCGCGACTGGGACGTGCTCGTGCTCCACTATCTGGGTCTAGACCACGTCGGGCATCTGCGCGGCCCGCGATCAGCAATGATGCGGGACAAGCTGCACGAGATGGACGATGTGGTCAAGCTCGTGTACGAGTCGGTGCTTCGCCAAGACATGGCTCGCCGGGAGGAAGCAGGCGAGCACGCCGACCATGTCAAGCCCACGCTCATCGCTTTGTGTAGTGACCACGGCATGTCGGAGATTGGCAATCACGGTGGTGCGACTGTGGAAGAGTCATCAGCATTGATGGCGTTCATGCGCGGTGACGGACGTGCTTTCCAAGCGGGTACGCAAGTCCCGGCGGAGCGGCGTCTCCAAGTGGACCTCGTGCCGACCATCGCGGCGTTGTTTGGCCTTCCAATTCCTGCCTACAGCACCGGCATGCTACTCGATCGAATCGTCGATACGTCCAGTACGGAAGGTTCTGGTATCGAGCTTGTGAAGGCGCTGTACGCCAATCTGCTTCAGTTGCGCCAGCTCGCCCACGTCAAGTTTCCAGAGGTTGGTACCGTACATCCAGATATGAAGAAGCTTGACGAGCGCGTGCATCAGCGTCTTGTAACCCATGCGAGTTCGCCCAAAGATGGCGATGCAGATCTCATTCGCAGGCTTCGCCTTGCCTGCCAACAACTGCAAGAGAGACTCGCACGCAGCGATGGCTCCGAGTACGACACAATCCTCATTGGTGCTGGTGTGGCGGTGCTGCTCACCTGCGCAGTGGTCGCTCTATTCTTTGCGCTTGAATCCTCTCGTGTAAGTTCGATGAGTGATTCGAGTGTTGCTGCCCGGGTGGCGATCAGCGCGTTCGTGGTGACCATCGTGAATCTCTCTTCGACGTCTTCCATCGAGAACGAGCACGCCACGGTCTTCTTCGTCACGACGACATTCCTTGTAGCGATGGGTGTCGACAGTGCACGTGCAACTACTAAAGGCGTCCAGCAACGGTCGCTGCTTTTGTACCTGTTCGCGAGCCTCCTGTGTGTCCGTCTTCTACGAGAGCGAAGCCAAGTCATCAATTTTTCGCGTCTGAACGGTATTGCCGTCGATGTGTCACTCCCCGGTAACGAGTTTGCGACGGATGATTCGCTTTCGGTGTGGTTCACGGGTCCGCTGTTTGCATCGATCAAACTCCCACAAGCTGCCTACTTCACGATCATCTACTGTGCTGCCATCAGCGGAGTGTTTCACGAGTGGAAGAAGGTCATGAATTTCGGCTACATCTGGAGTGGCTCTGCATTCTTGATCTTCACTCTCGGTATGGTCGTGAATGCATGGTGCAGCCATCTTATCGAATCCGATGGCTCTCGAGCCGAGATCGACGTTGCTGCTCGCTGTGTCTACGCCTCGGCATTGCTGCTGTTGGCACTTGAGCTATGCTTCCGAGGCAAGATCACGTCCGCGTCTAGCGAGATGGCTCTATGGGTGCTCACGTCCATGATGCAGAAAGCCAGCAACCTGCCAACGTTGGCGGTGCTTTGCGTACTGCTCCAGTTATTGTCGACGATCTTTCGAGCGCGCGTGATGTGGCTGCCGACGCATTTTATTGGGTTGTTTGCTGTATGGTTATCGTCCGCAGCCTTTTTTGCACTAGGCAACTCGCATTTGGTGACGACCATTGACATCAGTCAATCGTACCACGGCCTGGACGGCTACTCGCAAGAACTGGTCGGTATGCTCACCTTCCTCAACGTTTTTTCCGGACCACTCGTGGTGTTTGCAAGATTCTCCTGCTGGGTACCGGTTTCGCTGGATGGATCCAAGAGCACAGCCGCCACTGCATCGATGTGGATCGTGCTTTTTTACCAAGCATTCCGCATGGGTTTCTACACGTATGTATGTGGCATATGCTAAGCGTGGACCAAGATGACTAACGCTTGTGGTTCGTCGCAGGATCATCGTCTACTTCATGCGATTCCACTTGTTCATCTGGAGTGTCTTCGCACCAAAGGTGAAAAGGATTCTTGCGTACTCGTTTTGAATGTGAGAGCTCCCTGGAAGCAACTAACACTGAGGTCGCTTGTTGGTTGTGGTGGTCAGATGCTGTACGAGGTCGTCTTCACTGTCGTCATTGCTGTCTGCACAGTATTCATCTCGTAAACCGTTCCGAACAAAACGCGATGCTGCGGTTTCGTGAGCCCCCGTTTCGTCGGACAGCCGAAGAGGCGCATCCCCAAAGCTGTCCAGACACATTGAAGCATTGGCAATTACGACTGTCGCACGCTGCGCGATGTCGTACTTCCAGGGCGGTGATTTTGTCGAGTTGCTCAGTGCCCAGGGTAAAGCGCCTGCGTCCACCTGGAAACTTCAGGGCAAGATCATCAAGTCGTTTGACAAGGCGATCAAAGGAAATGCTTTCCAGATGGATGGTAGCTCCGAGACCAAAATGCAGCTCCCCAAGACTATGACGGCCTCCTCGTCATCGCTCGGACTCACACAGCGGTTCCTTGTCTTGCAATTGCTGGTGCCCCACACACGCTCGTTTTCCGTCGAGATCGGTTTCTCCGATTTTCAAAAGATCCGTCGGCGGCTCCTGTTTGCATCCGCGTTTCGCGAGATGGCCATGACGACGCTCCACGTCCAAATTCCGATCAGCAGCTGCACCCCCCGCGATCTGTGGATGAATTTTGTCTTTGATCTCCAGGCATTGACCGAGCACTTTTTTCCGGCGTCCTCATATCGGTCGGTGGAATCGATTTGCATCAGCGGAAGTTGTCGCTTGAAGCGGGTCTTCACGATGAAAGACGCGCCATTCTGCCAGGCCTTGCAGGACCAGCTGAAAACCCAAATGCTTCAGTTCAGGCAGCAGCGTCTCCAAAGCAAGGACCCCGCGAGCGTGCCGATAACTGTCGCTGGTTTCGCCGAGATGAAGGAGATCCCGAAACAGTTTGTGTTCACCGCAGCGCCGTCATGTCTTCCTATTCCAACCGAGTATTTCCTTATCTCAACCGAGCGAGGCACCAACCAACCGCCTGCAAACGCAGCCCCGAGTGCAGCGGTTGGACCACTGACCAAGGCAGCGTCAAGTGCGAGAGCTCCAAAGACTGGTGACAAACGCACGGCCACGATATCAGATAAAGTCAAGCCGAAATCAACAGGAGTTAACGCGAGCGGCCGTTCTGCAACGAACAGAACAACTGCAGTCGAAAATGCTCTCTTCAACGAAGGTCGACCGATTTCGGCAACACCAAGTCGCGTACCGACCACCCAACATGAAGCGAGCGAGCTCATTGTGCGGATTGATACGGAGTCCAAACGCCTTGCATCTTCACCTGCTGCGGATCCAGGGTTCATGCCACCACGCTTCAGCTCGCGTGTCGATAGTATATCTCGTGACATACCGACGAAGCTTCATCGTTCACTACTCGGAACGCCTCAATTACCATCGAGTACAAGCTTTGACTGTGCCGAAGAGATTGCTAATGAGCATGATGGGATTGATTTGGGCGAAAGCCGCACTCGGGACCGAGAACCGCCAGCACATCATGCCCACAACGACCGTCGCGATGAACCTGATCCCACCACCGCAAGCAAACGAAAGCAGCACCGTCAGCACGTGCTATCCGAGATCCAATTGAAACTGGATGAGCTCACGACGAAAGCCCACGACGAAGAAGAACGAAGCCGTGAACTATTCCTGAGCCGTACGTCGCTCAGGTCGGAATTGATTGGGTCGTTGGAGCACAAAGGGCAAGAATTGGAGCACTTCGCCAACCAAACGCCACACCAAGTTTCAGAGAAACTTGCCCACCAAACCAAGGTCAAGTCGGTCCAGTCCTCATCGCCCCTGGGCGACTGGCACGATAGCGAAATGCTCCGGTCGCCGGAGCCAATGGTGCTACGTCGAGCGTGTGCGGCAAAGAAGAAATCGGACATCGTCTTCTCCTCCTCGATCTTCTTCCGCCGGAGCGACTCCTCCCCAGCGGCACTCCCTGACCAGCATATTGACGAATCGACCTCGCAGATCAAGAAATTGTTTGACTGGGATTCACTGCTGGAGGATTCCGCGGTTTCCCTACCGGGGCCCAAAAAGACTACGGCAAGTGAGAGTGCAGGCTCTACAAGGAATCAAACTTCTCTGAGAGCACGAGCCGAGGCGAGCGAGAGCTCTACCGAATTGTTCGTAGAAAGGTCGGTCAATCCAAGCGCAAGCGACCAGACGCTGAGTCCGAAGCCTCTCGCGCGTTCCATCGTTGGCAGCAAGGATGCTGATGTGGTGCGAATTCTCAATGATAAACTATCAGACCACCTGGATGCAGCGTCAATACTGGCAGAAGGAGAACGGATGGAGGCTCATGAGCCTGAGAGCAGATGGGAGAGGATGGATGCTGCTCAGCAGTTCGTTCGAGAGGGGGACGAAGAAGAGAGAGACGATCTGCTTCAATCTAGCTTCGACTTCTCTCTAAGTCCAGCGATTTTGCATCCGGTAATCCCCGAGAACCAGTGTGTGGACATGCTCAAACCGCAGCAAAGTGGCGGCAGGATTTCCCCACTTGCTGACTCGGAGGCCTTCTCCCTCGACCTGTAAGTTTGATGTGCGTTGATCCTAATCGTTGAGTATTTTAACGGTTGGGGTGTTGTCGCAGGACTGGTAGAGTGCGAGAATTGACGCCACCAGATGATGTTGCTGTATCGCCGACAGGGACAGACAACGACGGTCGCTCCGGTCCTCCGAGCGACAATCTGGATGATGGCGAGGAAAGCTTCGACTTTGGTACGATGCGTCCAACACGCCTCTCATCCTCCGCGTACTAATTCATTTCTTCACAGATGATCTCGTTGTGCGCGACCGTAATTCCAGTCGAAAGACGAGGAGATCGGAACGACCAAAGGATATCAGTTTGGAGCAGACAGCGATAGAGGCGCGAACTACAGTTGAAAAGTGTAGAAAGGAGACCAAGCCACCGAAAACCACCCGAGCTGAATCAAACAACTCGATGAAGCGTACGGAAACCAGTGTAACAAGACAACCGGCGAAGGCCACTTGTCCGTCGAATTCTCTACTTCAAGAAAACTCCACAAGGCTTCGTGACGAGTCTCGCCTACTCGCTCGGGCGCCGGTCTCCTCCAGGGTAATGTCTTCCTCTTATCAGCGGTTGGCCAGCCTGCTGGAATCCACAGACTGGTCTCAGTTGCCACTCTCGTCAACAGTGGCATCGCCTGTCCAGCTGACAAAGTCTTCTACTACAGTGGAGCATCCCCGAGCCAAGACCGCTCAAAATTCCTCTCCGTCAAAAGGTGGGACGTCGTCCTCGCTCGAGTTGATCTACGACCCCATCCTTCGCTGCTACTACGATCCAGTCGGCAAGAAATACTACACGCTCGCGAAGTAAACACGGCGACGGCTCTCTATCTCTATGAATTCTATTTGCTTATATCCATTGTCCACGCGAGGCCCTGGCCAGTAACTCACCAGTGCGTAGATCTCGAGGCCCGGTCTGGCATGCAGCTCCTATCGCTCGCCTCTTTATGTACATCCCTCAAACCCCGCCGCTTTCTAATACTACGCGTCGTCCGAGTTCATGAGAAGACTCGCAACGCTTCTCCGTGCGCGGCCCGTGTTGATTGACTCTCTACTCTGCGGGGCCTCATCGCCTTGGCTTTGCGTATGCGCTTGGCTCATGCGCTTCTTCGCGCCGAGGTCTCGGACCACGTCTTTGATATGGTGCGGCTTGAAGTCTTCCGACTGGCCAAACCAAAAGTCGCGATTTGCCTGCAACGTCTTGTAGGGCCCGGTATTGACATTTGGTAGAATCTGCGCCCAGACTGCAAACAGCGGCGACACGATAAAGTCGGCAAACCCGACTTGCATCTTCTTGAGCACGATCGTGTCTCTGTCCATGAACGGCGACACGGCAAGACCAAGCTGCTTTTCCATGTCACCCTGCAGGAAGAACTCATCGACGACGCGCTCGGTCCAGCGGAGCATGATCTCGCGGTCCTTGGCCGGGTTGGACACGTCGCACGTGTGGAGAATCATCTTGAAAAGAAGCTTCTTGTCGCCGACGTTCTTGATCGCGAGCTCTTCGTTCGACTGCGGCAAGATATTGGCCTTGAACAGCGCAACGTCTTCAAAGTGCTTGGCCATGTCGGTCGCGAGCACCATTTGGATGATCATTTCGCGCGCGTACTTGAAGTCCTCGGACGAGAGCTTGCCCAGAATGTTGAATTCTTGATTTTTCATGACGAGGAACGACTGTGCGACGTGGAAATTCTCCAACACAGCGTGGTCGTTGTACCGTAGCGCGATCTCGGACGCCGTGGAAATATGAAAGCTGTTGTTGAAGCCGTCGTGCTTAAAGTCGTGGATGCCCGCCGACACGAGCGCGAGCACGCGGTCCAGCGGCCGCAGGAACGGCTGCAGCTCGGGCTGCATTAAGAAGTAGTAAGTCGTCTGCATGACGTCGGCGGCGTGGATGGCATTGTGGTATGGGTTGGTCGAGAGGTACCCGCGCTGGATCTCCATGAGGAACGAGACGAGCGTGACCTGCTCGATCTGCAGCGTCGTCGACGCGAACTCGTGGAGCAAGTGGTAGCCCAAGTGGCACAGCGCGTTGCCGTTCGTCACGACATTGACGCGGAAGACATCAAAGACCCACGCGCCAACGTTCAGCATGAGTGACTGCAGCTCAAACTCGGCGGCCGGGTCGAGTGGTGGCAATAGCTCCTTCATGGTCACGCTGCGGCGCATGGCGTTGGACGGAGAGCCATTCGACGCGCGAGTGCCATTCTTCCCTGCTCCACCTCCACTGGTAGGAGAGCCAGCATGGGACGCGTCGTTACCGGCGGCGACAGCGTTCCCATTGCTCAAGTCCCCACCCGGTCCGAGGGACGACCGTTCTTCGCAGTCGTCGTCCTCGTCGCCATTGTCATGGAGGGCCTTGTTGGTATCATTGATCTTCATGACTTCGCCGCGCAGCCACTGCTGCGTGTCGTCATCGACGCCCTCGGCACGAAGCATGTCTTCGTTGGCGTCGTACAGGCGGTTGTTCTTGATCACGTCGATCGCAAACTCAATGTCACTACGCACGTTGCGGCGCAGCGCCGGGTGGAAGCGCAGATCGTGGAGCAGCCGGAGCACGTGCTCGGCCGGCGTCGTGATCTGGTGCTTGAGCGTAAGGTTCATGGACTGCGAGCGCTGCTTGAGCCGCTCGAACACGACCAGCACGCGGAGAATGCGCAGAATCACGCGGAGCCGCAAGATCTTGAGTAGCACGATCGACGTCGTGCCGCTCGCGGCGACAATGCCCAGCACAAAGCTCGCGACGATCACGATGGCATCAAAGAGCGACCAGCCGCTGCGCAAGTAGTCGAGTCCGTACGCGAAAATCTTGAGCAAGATCTCAAGCAGCAAGATCGAGCCGACCGTAATGTCGGTCACGTCGATCACGCTCTTGAGTTCCGCGAGGTCGCTCTCGGCCAAGTTGATCTGCACGAGCACGAAGATGCCGTAGCATAGCACAATGATGACGAAGAAGAGCTCGACGTACAGCTTGCGCATGAACTCGCCGACCAAGAGCCGCACGCGGTGGTGCGCGCGGATGTGGATCACGCTGCCGTCGCGGTTCCTCGTCACGTCCGACGTGGCCTTGCGGCGCCGCGGGCGACCGGTGCTGTGCGCCGCAGCCGCCGAGGGCATGGCGTCGGCCGGCGCGACTGCGCGCGAGCGTCGCTCGCCGTACGGGTACCGCCGAAAGAATCGCGAGAGCGTTGGTCGCTTGGGCTGGAACGTGCTGTTCATCGCCGCGTGCACGGGCGGACTGCTGGCGGGGGGAGGCGACGCCGTCTCGGCGGCCGTCATATCGGACGGCACCTCGCGACTGGCTGAAAGCTGCGGCGTGGAGCGGCAAGAAAGGAGCGTGTCGAACGCGCGCGTCGGGCCCGCGCGACCGTCGGGGGATTGTGCCGCCGGCGCGGCAATGCTGCTGGGACGGTGCACGCGCGAGCGGCCGTGAGCTCTGGTGGCGGAGGAAGTGGTGCTGTTTGGATCAGCAGAGCTACGCGTGCTGTTCTTGGCGCGGCGAGCCGGTACGGCACCGCCTGCTTCCTGGGCGGCGCCGGTTATATCTTGCCCGACAAGCCGCCGTGCCGATCGCCTTGGGATGAGCTGGCTATTTCGGGAGAGGCGCTTTCCCCTCCCGCGCGGAGATAACGCCAAGAATATCATGGACACATCCGGTGTCGGGAGGAGTCGCGCAAGAGTCTCCCACGCACGCCACCAGGCGCCGTGGTGTCCGAAAGGACTCGAAAGAAAAGAGGCAATGTCACTCGAAGAAGGGAGATACTCACACGTGTCTCTTCAAATTTTTCCAGTTACGTGAGGGGGATCGCCGCCGTTGGCTCTCTGGCGTCGGCTTCCTGTCTACTGTCTGTTGCAGCGGCCAGCACGCCATTTCTACATGTGCTGCCCGCGGCAGGACGCCACGTCCATGCACCTGCAGGGACGACAGTGAAGCGGCGCATGGTTTCGTTGGGCATACCAGATTCCATGGAAAGAAATCCAACGTTGAAGTCACCCGTTCGACTTTTCTTCCCGTCCCATTACACCCTGTTTTGGAATCCGGTGAAAGTTTCCAACGTGTTTTGTTCACCTTCAAATGTGCGCGGGCAAATCCATTGTTGGGCGAAAGTTGGGACGCCAACAGAAATATGGGCGGCGCGACCGAGGAGGCGGCGGCGTGGGGGAGCGTGCTCCAGGAGAAATACGCCAGCGCGCGCGCGGTCGCGTGTTGCTCGACGATGGATCTGATCGCGATTCTCACGACCGACCGCCAGCTCTTCGTCCATGTAGGTCGTTTTCCTTTGGGTGCCATCGTACTTACTGGGCGATTCGCTCACGCTTTGTTCACTGTCCACGCAGCGCACGATCTCATGGCAGCGCATCCTCCACGTCAAACCGTCGGAAGTGTATTTTACGATGGAGGCGCTGGCGTGGAGTCCCGACGGCATGCGGCTTGCGGTCGGTTGCGACGAAGGCGAGCTCGTAGTGTTCTCGATGGCCTCAGCGGACGACGACAAGGGCGTGGAAATCAAGCCCCACACAGGCGTGGACGAACTGTGCCATGGAGCGTCCATTGTCGCCATGCACTGGGTGCAGCTGCGCGAAGGCTATGCAGTCTCGGACGGGAACGGGATCAGCGCACCGTCCGAGACACTGCGCGATCGCAGCGCCTCGTTTCTATCAGGCGCGAGAACCACTGCCGTCGGCCACAGTGATCGAACGAGTGTGCTCGTGACGGCTGACGCTGCTGGGAAGGTCGGTGTCTGGTGGAATGGTCTCGTGCTCGTTGCTGCGATACCGCTTCGAGAGCATTTCAGTGCTCGCAACGACCCCGGCGCAGTGGGTTCGGACTCTGAGGTGTTTACCATCCACTCGGCCATGCTCGCTACCGATCTCTCTGCTCTGCTCGTGGATGTCTCCTACGGGGTTGGACACGATAGCGCGTGTTCGCGGGCGGTGCTTCGCACGGAATTTCGCGACAGTCTCCAGGCCGTGCAGCGCGACCTCAGCGTCGTCTCTCGTGTCGGCTCCGATGTGCGCTCCATGTTCGAGCTTGTTCGGACATCACTACGCCAGATAACTTCCGAGGTGAGTGCGAGCAAATTGACTGAAGCAGGGATCCAACTCACGATTTCGTTTGTGGTGGCCTAACAGTGGAAGAATGCAACCCGTGTGTTCGAGCTCAAAATGAGCTTGATCGGCTCATTGTACGAAAAGTACGGCTACGCAGAGCCTCCACAAGTCGACATGCTTGCCATCATTGCCGGCGGCATTGCGGCTCCTGCACTTGCACAGTATTTCGCCCAGGATATCCAGGAAATGGTACGCTACGTGAATTTGTCGAATGGTGAGGGCCTACTCACAGCATTTCTCCTCCTTGGTATAGAGTGTGATCCGCATGCAGAAGACGTTCTTCAGTGGCTGCGATACTATCCAGACTTTGTGCACCGCTAAGATTAAGCTGGGACTACAGCAAATCTTGTTCGAGGTCGCAGAGCTACGAGGGACGATGAAGTGGAACCATCGTGCGTTCCGCCAGACCTTGGGAATCTCGCCCACGGAACTGGACATGGTGATTGACTATGTCGGCGATTTGCTTGCAACGATGGAGCAGTTTGAGAAAATTCTTGATGAGACAAGGCAAGATTTCTCCTTATTCTTCGCGTGGCTCCTGGAACGAATTCGATTCCACACCAGCGATGGAAACGCACGGCCGACGCCGTCGACTTCAAGTGACAGTAACAAGTCGTTGCTGAACTTGCGCCGGCTGGTGGCATTTCTTGAGCGGGCGGCACAATCAGCAAGAGAGTATCAAGTGAAGAAGAACAACAAGTGGCTCGTCGAGGTGACCTTCGGAAACCAAGTCTCCAAGCTTGTCAACTCTTCGAAACTGGTAGACGACTTCAATGCAGTTGAGAAACTGTGGAGCAACAGCATGGCCGAGATGGTTCGAGCGTTATCAAACTCCATTAGCCCCAGCAATGTCGTTTCTCTCAGCTTGGGCGACGAAGTGGACGAAGTTCAATTGCACACCAGATGGATTGATGCCCCTCAGTCACAACGTTGGAGTGCTGAAGACGAAACGATGAGCGACGATGAAGGTGTTAGTGAGGATGAAGCCGTTGAAGGATTCGACGTTCTGGAGGCTGTTGACTGGGATTCGCTTCATTCGATTCGGGCTGAAAAGTCAGAGGAGAAGGCTCAGAGGACCCCCGTGGCGATGATTGCTGTTCGACATGGCCATTGCGTGACTTTCTACTCGCGCTACGAAGGCCACACGACCGCGGAATGGAGTAAGATCGAAGTTCAGCTCGACTTTTTGTGCGGCGGTGGCAGCACAAAATGCAGTGGTGCCCATCGAACATGTCTGTATGGCGGAACGGAGAGCGGAAAGCAAGAGCAGTTGGTTGTAATCGACACTAGCGACAAAGGTAAGTCTCGTGTTTTTGACTGTTCATCGCGCACTGACCACTCACCATGACCTCATTTTCGCACAGGCGCTGGCGCTGGAAGCGTTTATCTAGTGAACTACGACGGTAAATTCCAGCGGACGTTTATCACCATGCGTGAATCGTACGCTTCGACATCACAGGTGAGGCTTGGACTGAACTGCGCATGATGAGTGGGGACTGAAAGAGTACCTCGTTTCACAGGCTTTGGTCTTGGGAGCGGAACACGTCAAGCGGAGAACGATTCGGGGCTCCGCTTCGTCCTCCGAAGCCCATCCGATCCCCACAATCAGTGCTCAAGCTACCCGAGGCATCATCTGTATCATTTCTGGAGGTGCCCGCTTACTGGTTCTGGATGCGGAAGAAGGGGTTGAAGAAGAGCCTGGCGAGGATGAAGACGTGCGAAGTCCAGGCGAAAATGGAGATGGGGATGGCTCGGACGATCACGACGAACTTGACCTCTAGTTAATATGATCACCGCTATGATTGTGTCTCCTGCACCTCCATGTTGTCTGCTTCCACCGTTGGCCTGGTGTAGCCTTCGACCTCCAGCATCTTGCTCACGAGTGCATTGATCTCTTCGGGCATCGACGGGTACCGGAGTAAGGGAGCTGGCAACTTCTTCTGTATCACCAGTGAGCTTCGTCGAGAATGCACTCGGGTCTGCGGACCTCTTTCTTTACCCTGGAACACAGCTGAGCTTGAACGCAGAGCTCTTGCATTGTCCTCGCGAATGGTGTCTTTGGGACGGACACGGACTTTGAAGGAGCCTTTGCGCTCAAGATCAGGCTGCGTTCTACCATCACGGACAGTAGGATCCAGTTCCGATGACCTGGGACCGTCGCTGACCTCTCGGTGGTAATCACTCGGCAGATCGTCAAAGTCATGCACCGCCGACGCCACAGCCTGAATGTCGTTTCTTCCATGATCACTGGGTTCCGAAGTCAGGTGGCTTCGGCGTCGCGGTTCGAAGATCGGCTTGAAGTCTGTGAGAGCGTGTGGCTGTGCGGCAACACCCATGGGTGGCTCAAGAGACCGCGTGGTCGGCGAACGATCTAGCTGTGGCTGAAGGGCTCCTTCATCATCAGCGCAATTGACGATGCCTGGCGATGACGCGTCCGCTTCGTTCTCTGCTTCCGAGCCTTCATCTACGACTTTGATGGAGTGGCTAACTGGAGACGGGGAGAGGTTACCGCGCCGCCCACTGCTCTGTTCGACACCACCGAAAATATCGCTGCTCTCGGAGCGCGAAATGCCCATGATAGCGTTGTCGTGCCAATGCTGAAGAATCGTCTGCTGCTTGGTGATCGAGTGCAGGAAGAATCGTCTCATCTCCACGAGGACATCGGGATACAATTCGCGGATGGCGTCGAGCGATTCACTTGGCAGTATGTACGTCCCTGTTGGAAGACAGGCGAAGACATTGTACTGCGCAAACGCACCGGTGAGCACCTCCTTGTACCCAAAGAACTCGCCTTCGTGCAGAGTCGCAATCGTGCCGTCGTTGTCCGGCACGGCGTTTGTCGTGTGGCCATTCGTCGCAATTGTCACATTGACCAGTGGTGGCGGCGCAGAGGATTTGGACGAGCTACTTCCGCTGGCGCCTGCATCGCTCACGACACCGGGCGAGCGGGAGTTTCGGTGGGGATCATTGTTCGCGCCGTCGGGCGTCTGGACACGCGGCAATCGCGCAACGACGGTTCCGCTCATCAAAAAGAAGATTCCGCTCACTCGATTGCCGTGATAAATCAGCAGATCCCCTCGCAGGAAGAACTGCGGCACGAGACGCGGTAGCAAGAGAGTCAAGAACCACTTTGGCTTCTTGTCGAAGAAGCGAATCTGGCTGAGCACATTGGCGTTCAGAGTCAAGATGAGTTCACTGCGCATCGAGTGCGGCAGCGCGTCGAAGAGGCCCTGCTCGTGGAACAGTGTCTTCTCCGAGTTCAGGTACCGTAAGTGCTCTTGGCAGGCGACGATAAAGTCGCTCGACACGTTGCGCTCTTTGATATAGGCGTTGACACGTTGCCCGAGTTCGTGCTCGCGATTCATCAGGCTCTTGCTGTTGCTGACAACCTCAATGACGGTGCCCACGACGTACGCGAAGAGCGTCGTGCCGCCAATCATGACAATGATCGAGAACAATTGCTCGTTCGAGTTGACTGCATAGACGTCCCCAAACCCGACAGTCGCCATGGTGGTCGTGGCCCAGTACACGCTCGCAATGTACTTGGAGATGACCGAGTCCGGGTCGTCAAAGTAGATGCGCCCCCACCACGCGTGCTTGGCCTCGAGGTCGGCCGACAAATAGTACCAGAAGCACCCGACGTAGTGCGCGATCGTCATGGCCGGCGCGAGCAGCTTGAGCAGGCGCACCGTGCTCATCGAGATGTCGAGCTCCGACAAGCGTTGCGAGTTGAGCTTGAAGATCTTCATGATGCGCACGAGCCGCAGTAGCTTGACGAGTTTCACTGTGCGGATCAGCTTGAGCGACCGAAAGTCTTCCGACGCCGTGATGAGCTCGACGAAAAAGTCGAACGGAATGGTCGAGACGACGTCGACCAAGAACGAGCGCTTGAGGTAGTGCTTTCGGATCTCGTGGCGGTCAACGATCTCGACGCCCGTCTCATCGAGGTACGTGGTGAAGAAATTGAGCAAAATGTCCATCAAAAAGACGATGTCGGACAAGCGGTCCGTGAACGTGAGGAATTTCGTGTCCGAGATATTGAACGAGATCCGAAACGGCACGCTGATGGTCGTCCACGCGACGATGATGCCCATGGCGGCGTCCCACACGAGTCGCACGCGGGAGTAGTGGCGAATGATCGACCAGTGCAGCGGAATGTCGTCGGTCACGGAGAGATGGTATCGTTTCGTGTCGTCGAAACCCGCGGGAGCCGTCGCTTGGCTGAGCGACTGCGACGTGCGGTTGCGATACTGCAAGAAGAGCTCGACTGACGCACACCGCGACGAGCTGTCACGCCGGAGCACTTTGTGGCCACGCCGCGCGGCATCGTCGTACCGTTCCGAGATGATCCGCGCCAAGTCGAGCAAGTACCTCGTCGCAATGGCGCAGTGCTCCATGCCCCGGATCAAGTCGGCCGTATAGATCGCAAAGAGTTCCGTCTTGGCCGTCGAAATGTACGAGTGCACGTACCGGCGCCGCGTCCCGACCAAGTACTCGACGCCGCAAATGTCGCCGCCTGAGAGCGACGACACGACGGCGTTCCCACGCATGCCCTCGAGCGAGCCGTTCACGATAAAGTACATTTCTTCCCACACGCTCTCGACTTCGACCACGGGCATGCCCGGGGCCACGACGATCGGGCGCAGCCGCGGGATCGTGAACACGAAAAAGTCGACCGACGTCATGCCAAAGAACGGGAACTTTTTCACGAACGACTCCATGGACGCCGCCAAGATCTCGTACTGCAGGCTCGTGGGAAAGTTGTGGAGCAGCTCGTCTTCGTCAAAGACTGTGTGGTTACTCCAGTGGTACTCAAACTGCGAGATCACTCGCTGCCGCAGGCGGCGTGGGACGCCGCGCTTGAGGAGAAACTCTTTCGTCTCGGTGAGCTTTTGCTTGAGCTTAATGCCACGCGGGTTGTAGTTTTCCGTGAGCATTTGGATGTTGGCGATGATGAGACCGACGCTGACGGCGCCGAGACACTCGACAAAGACCGAAAATATGCGCTCGGCGTCCGTGATGCCGTAGATGTCGCCGTACCCGACCGACATCATGGTGTTGGCGACCCAGTAAAAGCACACCATGTACGGGTTCTCGATCCTGCCGCCCGGGTCCATGTACGTGACCCAATTGATGCCCGTGGGGTCCCACGTGTAGAACATGTACCAGGCACAGGAGATCAAGTGGATCACCAGCACAATGCCGCCAAGGCTCTTGGCGGTCTGCAAGACGTGGGCGTTCAGCGCGTCCATCTCGACCGCCTCGATCGCGCGCTTGAGGCGCAGCAGTCGCATGAGCTTGAGCAGACGCACGAGGCGAATGGTGCGCAGCAGCTTGAACGACAGCAGCGATGGATCGGTGGGCGACATGGTCGCGGCCTGAAAGACCTGGTCCATCGGGAGCGTCGACAGCACGTCGAAGATGAACCAGCTCTTGAGATACCGTACGCGGATCTTGGGGAGCTCGTAGACGAACACGTCTTCATCAAAGTAGCCCGTGAAAAAGTTGAAGGCAATGTCCGTGGCAAAGCTCGCGTCAAAGGCGTAGTTGAGGTACAGCTCCCACGGGCTCAGGTCGATGGCAAAGCCTATTCGGTACGGCACCATGATGACACTGTAGCAAATGATGAAGCCGATCCAGAGGTCCCAGCGCACTTTCCAGTTGGAGCGCGGCATGAGCACCCAGCGCATTTTCCGGAGTTTCTCGGGCGTCGGCTCGGCCGCGACGAAATTGAATTCGCGCCGTCGTATTCGACGACCACTGCTGAGTGGCTTGTCGGCACTGGCGTGCTTGGAGACGTCCTTGCGGGAACTGCCCATGCCCAAGAGCTTCTTCATGGTGGGCAGTCGATTCACGAGCCCGCGCGCGTTGTTCTGGATCGCTCGAGCGAAGCTGCCCGAGCGTGACGGCGTCGTGGGCTTGACCACCACAGGGCTGCTGTTCTCTTGGTCTGCACTCTGGACGGGGCCGACCCGACTTGATGCACGTGGCGATGTCTCTTCAGGGACCACCGCCTTGACGGCCGCAAGATGGCGCAGCATGGTCAGCGTGTTGAGCGAGCGGGTCCATCTGTCAGGGCGGGGCGGTCCGCCTGCGCTGCTTGTCGTCGTCGCCGCATCGTGAACCTTTCGGGAACTGCCGGCAGGCATTGGGGCTCTACGATCAAGACTGACGCCGTCGCGAGGCGCTCGACCATGTAGCGAGAGTGGACGCTAGCAATGCTTCCGCCTCAACGTATATTGCCTGCCGCCTTGTTGACCCCACACACACACACGCACACATCCGAGTTGGTTACGCCCATCGTGCGGATATTTCGGGAGTGGGAGCTGGGACACGCGATAGCTGATCTATGAATGGTATCGTGCTTGCGGTAGTTCTTCTGGTATCTCTCTGCTGTCGTCAATAGAACGCACGGTGTCTCTTCAGCATTGAACTCCTTCATGTGTGCAGCTAGCAGAGCCACGTTTTGTTGTACTACCAACCGATTATATCTGTTTCTCCCTCTAGAACGGAAACTTCATGCCGCCGGCCATCTTCTGCATCTCGGCTAGTGCGCCGGGGTCCATGCCGCTCTGCATTTGCTTCATCATCTTCATCATGTTTTGGGGACCGCCCATCTGCGCCATCATCTTGGGGTCCATGACCTTGCTCAGTTGCTGCATGAGCGCGTTCGGGTTGCGCGCCATTTGCTTGCCGAGCGCCGCGTCGCCGCCCTTCATGAGACCGCTCTTGCCCATGCGGCCAATGACCTGCTCAAACTGCTTGTGGCACTTGAGCAAAAAATCGACCTCGACAAGCATGCAGCCCGAGCCGCGCGCGATACGAATCTGCCGCGACTCGGAGATCGGCACTTGGCCGTCGAGCTCGGCGTCCGTCATCGAGTCCATCATAAACAAAAACTTGCGCAGCCGCTTCGACGCCTCTTCTTCGCCGCCGCCCATGTTCATCATCTGGGTCATGCCCTGCGGCAAGCCCGGGATCATCGACATGACCTTGCTCAGCGGTCCCATCTTCATCACGCCCTGAAACTGCTTGTACATGTCCCGCAGCGTGAAAATGCCCTTGGAAAACTTCTGCATGGCCTCTTCCTGGTTCTCCAGCATGCCGCTAGACTTGACTTCTTCCATGAGCCCGCGAATGTCGCCCATGCCCATGAGTCGACTCACAAAGCTCTGCGGGTTGAAGGACTCAAAGTCGGCAAAGTGCTCGCCCGTGCCGTAAAAGATAATGGGCGAACCGGTCGCGGCGACGGCACTAAGTGCACCACCGCCCTTGGCGTGGCCGTCGAGCTTCGTGATGATGACACTACCGACGTCAATGGCCTGGCGAAACGCCGACGCCTGGTCGTACACGGCCTGGCCGATCGACGAGTCCATGACAAAGACCACATCGTCGGGCGTCACGGCCGCTGCGACTTCCTGCATCTCGGCAAAGAGATCGGCTTCCTGCTTGTGGCGACCACTCGTATCCACGAGGATGAGCTCGTAGCCTTCGCGGCGGAACTGCGCGACACCTTCTTCGGCAATGCGCACAGGGTCGGCCTCCGTGTACGACCCGTAGAACGGGATGCGCAGCTTGGTCGCGTTCTGCTTGAGCTGGTCGAACGCACCGGCACGGAACGTATCGGCGCAGACCATACACGTCTTCCAGCCCTTGCGTTGGTAGTAGTGCGCGTACTTGGCAATGCTCGTGGTCTTGCCGCTTCCCTGGAGACCGACAAACATGACGACATTGCTCGTGCCCTTCTTCATCTTGTACGGCTTGGCGTCGGGTTCCAGCATGTGCGTGAGCTGCTCGACCACGGCCTTCTGGATGAGCCGGCGGCGGTTCGTGAGCGCGCCGCCATCCTCGAGGTTGACGGCGAGCTTGATCTTGTCGCGCAGCTCGCGCACGAGCTTGACCTGCACGTCCGACTCGAGCAGCGCCCCGCAGATCTCCTTGAGGATCTGGTTCAGCACGTCATCGTCCACGACCGTCACGCCGTTGAGCTTGCTCAGCGCCGACTGCAGCTTCGACCCGAGATCGGCGAGCACCATGCTTTCTCCCCTCAATCACCTTCTCGTGCTTGGTGTCCCGCACCCAAGGCCACGAAACTGAGGTTTTACTTGTGGAAAATGAGGTTTTGCAAAAGAAGGTAGGGTGAGTTATGTTGCGCAGGTTTCACAAGGAGCGTAACCTGTTGGATGTCTGAGTATCAACCGCAGTGTTCAGGCCAACGTCTGAGCGCTTGTGCGGATGGCAGCGGCATCTCGAGACTGGTGTCGTGGTGAGGACGGCGCCCACTTTGCACCCGCGAAGTGCTCAAGCGACACGTCACGTGGGTGACGAGCTGGTCCAATCGACCATCACTCTTGTCCCAGACGCAACATTCAGGCAACATGACAACCGCAAACATCAAGGTCTCACATTCCAGAGCTCACTTTCTTTGGGCTTCCTGTGGCCCCACACCTTCTCCTTTGTGCGCATGGCGGCAGCTTCAAGCGCATTCTTCCGTCGACTCGCCCGCTCTCAAAGTCATTTTGCAACTCGCCTAGCTACGGTGCCCGCAGTCTTCACCACAACCTCGTCTCCTCACCAACAGCAGCGCCGATTCAAGATGACCGACCGTGTGGAGCTCTCTGAGAGTGAGTGGAAGGAGAAGCTCTCGGCGCAGGAGTTCCAAGTGCTGCGTCTCAAGGGCACGGAGCGTGCCGGCACGGGCAAGTACAACAAGCACTATGAAGAAGGCACGTACGTGTGCGCGGGCTGCAAGGCGCCGTTGTACACGTCCAAGACCAAGTTTGATTCGGGCTGCGGCTGGCCGGCGTTCTACGACGCCATCCCCGGCGCCATCAAGGTACTGCAGTGTGTGAGGATCTGTGGTTTGCTGCTGTATCATTGCTAACCCGTGGCACTAACAATTATAGTCGAATATTGATGCTGATGGACGCCGCATTGAGATCGTGTGCGCGCGTTGCGATGGGTGCGTTGTCAACTGCCACGTGTGTATGGATCCTGCAGTCTCACTCCTGCCTTACTTGCTGGGTACAGCCACATGGGACATGTCTTCAAGGGCGAGGGCTTCAAGACGCCGACCGACGAGCGTCACTGCGTGAACAGCGTCTCCATCGTGTTCCATGCCGGCGAGGTAAAGGACGAGTGAGCGTCGTTCCCAGTCCACCACAGGGGCCAGTCCAAGCAGGGTAGGTAGTGTGGCATGGCTGGATCTGTTGGTAGGCGCCTTTCTCAATACAATTCCCTCGAGTGATTTCATCGTCTTGCTGCCAAAAACTATTCTTTCTGCTTGATTCCGACAGCGCGGCATCCGAATCGTTGTTGACCTTGCATCCGATATTGGAGGCGAATACGACAGTGCAATGTGCTTCGCAGTGGCCTATTGCCACGGTCTCCGCGACATGCACTCCGATCTTTGACAAAGATGGGCCTGGGCCTCTGTGTGTTCACGCAACATAATAGCAACGTAATCGACGGTGTCCCACGTGAAGTTCAAACAAACGTCCCCACTCAACCGTCGACTCCTTACTGTAGCATTCCGCAACTCGCTCGGCCGCGCACGCACGACCGGGTTCAGCCTTCACTTGCAGCAACGCTTATCCGAGATGACGGACCGTGCAGAACTCAGCGAAAGCGAATGGAAGGACAAGCTCTCGGCGCAAGAGTACCAAATCCTGCGCCTCAAGCACACGGAGCCTGCTGGCTCGGGCGAGTACAACAAGCACTTCGAGGAAGGCACGTACGTGTGCGCAGGATGCAAGGCACCGCTGTACACGTCCAAGACCAAGTTTGATTCGGGCTGCGGCTGGCCGGCGTTCTACGACGCCATCCCCGGCGCCATCCGGGTAATCACGGCTGCGACGCTCTCTCCTCCTCAACGATGCTGCTGCTAACTGTGGTCTTTGATGATGGCAGTTCGTTCCCGATGCCAGTGACGGCTCCGTTGAAATTGTGTGCGCGCGATGCGATGGGTACGTTTTCATTGGTTGCATCTGTAGGACTGGTATGCACGGGCTCTCTGACGCTTGCTGTCGTTCCGCATGTCCAGCCACATGGGCCACATCTTCAAGGGGGAAGGTTTCAAGACACCGACCGACGAGCGCCACTGCGTCAATAGCGTCTCCATCGTCTTCCACGCTGGCGAGGACAAGTTTCAGTGAGTCTCTTTACCACAGGGTCTGTCGAAGTAGTACGGTTGAAAAAGGGGTTCAGTAGGTGTGTGGAGCTTCTCTCACAATTCAATCCCACTCGCTTGATTTCGTCCCTCTTACAAAAGCTGCTCCTCTTCTTCGACGGGTGTCTCGTCACTCGTGCTGCTGAGTATCCGCTCGGCAGCGAGTTGTTCCAACTCACGTCGGTCGAACTCTGCCACCGATGCGGCGCTTCTCAAGGGTGCCACGGGTAGCACCCACTGCCACACGGGCCCGTCGCCAAACGTGGCACGGCAGTTGCGCCGCCAGCCCAGATTGTATGGCGACTTGAGCCCGTAGACGTGGCAGTCGATCGTGCTGGATCCATACAACACGAGCGCTGTGTGGACGACGATGAAGAGCAGCAGACAGAAGGAGAGGGACGTCGCCATGACGACCGCCACCATCGCGACGATCGGCAGCTCAGACTCCTTTGCCGACGAGACCGAGCGGCGAAACTTGCCAAAGAGCGCAAAGACGACCATCGCGAGCGACAGGAACGCGTACCACACAAAGAGGTAAAAGTACTTGTAGTTGCCCTCGCCCACGCAGTTGGCGACCCACGGACAGTGGTGGTCTGCATCGCCACATGAGGAGATCAGAGAGAGCGACGCCATGAGAACGCGAGAACGTCGTACCCATTTTCAAGACGCACTTGTTGCAGAACGAACAGTGGTGGGCGCGGAGCGGTTTGGCCTGCTTGCATTTCCGACAGAGCGGCATCATGATTGGCACCGTAGAGCTGGTGATGTTTGATGGGAGTTGATGGGACGGCGCCGCGTGACCAGCACCGGGTGTGCCGGTCTCCATGGAATCGTGAAGCGCGTCGTGGATGCGCTCAAGCATCTGCTGCGTGACGTAGCCCGGGTCTACGTGGAGAATACAGTCAGGTTCATAAAGAGCTGCTCGCACT
Organism: Pythium phragmitis; assembly: GCA_023335925.1. Taxonomy (NCBI): domain Eukaryota; phylum Oomycota; class Peronosporomycetes; order Pythiales; family Pythiaceae; genus Pythium; species Pythium phragmitis. The sequence goes on along the minus strand of JAADVZ010000255.1, from coordinate 2,988 downwards.
AAGGAATTCTGCCAGTACGCACCGGTCAATACCACGCGCACATACGAGACGACCGTGAGCAGCACGCATAGATGGAATATTGTGGCCTCCATGACGCGACCAAAGACGCTCGCGTCGTGATCTACCGCAATGTGCTCGGTCATGAACGTGTAGTACTCGGCGCCGATGATCGTAAAGACCAGCAGCACGGGAAGCACTGACACTGAGCGGATAAAGGCACTGCGTAACGAATGGTGCAGCGTGGGCGTGTAAGAAAGGGCGCGAGTCTCATCACCAGCAGATTGAGCGTCAACACAGCAGGAGAAGCGTACTTGTCGTGGACCCGCAGCATGATGATGGCAGTTGAGTTGGACGCCTGATTTTGAACAGAAGAAAGTTGGTGAACTACTGTGACTCCTGCCTAATGAGGTAATGAGGGTCATTTCTGAGCCGATACGTAACCATTTACGGAGGTTTTACGGAAGATATGGCTACACTCTCAAGTGAACTCTCGGTTGGGGAAGAGCTTGGGTGCCAGAAGCGTCCAGAGAAAGAGCAGCATCGTGAGCCACTGCGCAACAATCTTGACCCACATGGAGACGCCGTTGGAGGAGCTGCTGGAGGAATCCCAGTCGGTGAGCACCATCGCCATGTAAACACCGCCAAGGAACATCATCAAATAGAACTGCCACGGCTCGGGCTGCATCTCGCTGCTGATCCCCTTCGATAAGTCCCGTGCGGCAGGCTTGGATACACCGTTGATGTCGATATCGCTCAGGTTTCCCACGACAGCAGGCGAGAAGTCGACCCTGCCAGTCGCTTGCGGCGGTCGTGTCGATTTACGTCGTGTCGCTGACGCCGTGGCGTCTGCGGCGTCCTTGCTAAACATGTCCGATGCTGCCGACGACGTGCGCCAGCTTGTCCACGTCATCGAAAACGCGCCGATAATGGCGTTGTATGCGATTGCATTTGGTGACTCGGCCCGAACGGACGGAGAGAACCCTCTCTCGCAGGACTTGAGCGGGTTGCTCATGAGTGCTTGCCAGCACATGAGCACAAGGTACGCTGCAACAACACACGGCGGGAGCAATCCGACGTTGAGCCAGGCTGATACTAACGCCAAAAACAAGGATGCAAGAATATGTGAGTGATCAAATGGTATACGCTTGAGTTGAGAAGTACCTACTGCAAATGACGAGGAAGAGTGCGATGAAGATCACTGTGACAGTCGTGAAGCCCACACCGACGTCACATGAGCCGTACTTATAATACTGTCCAGGGAATCAAGAAGTGTGAGAGGAACATCAGACGCAGTCATCTTTGTACACATGAACACCCACCAGGTATCCGATACCAGCGCCTGTTCCAGCGAGGGCAAGAAAGCACAATCCGAGAAAGGCTGCTTTCCTATGTAGGTACAAATGTTATCGTCAGCCTAAACCTCTGACCGCATCGACGTGGGCGATTGGAAACACACCAAAAAGCAGACCAGCAACGGGTCTGCCCAGTTGGGCTCTCTTGCTCACGCTTTGCTGACGTTTCGATCTGATCCAGCAAGGTATCTCGCAATTGATCTGCGATGCACCAATGAGACCGAGCGGGGGTGAGGAGCTGATCAGTTGAAGCATACGTCAATGATAACTAACAGGAAAAGTCGACGATGCTCACGATCTGGAAGAGAATGAAAAAGCTGGAGACCACGCGCGAGAAGTGGGCGTAGCCGTCAAAGAAGACTGTCCACACAACCGGTAATTTTTTGGTGACTTGATACTCCACTCATTGACCGCACGTACAGCTTGGAATGAAGAAGGACCCAATGAGCATGCCCACGTACACAGGCAGCTCCACAGCGACCAGCACGAGAAACGCATGAGAACGTTGCGTCGACTGGTACAGATGACTGAGCAGTACATGGACCGCGAAAAAGACGGCGATGCTGAAGCTCGCGCGGAAGATCATCTGGTTTCCTCGACACGACGCATTCTTGCTACGATTGCAGGTGTGGAAGGTGCCAAACCTATCAAGTACGTCTGCAGAACACCAGATTGAGACGGAGGCTCACGTAATGTCAATAAGCTCGACAAAGAATGGGAGCACCTTCTCCAAGCGACTTGAACAGCACGGCAAAGATGGCGTTCGCGAAAAAGAGACCGAGGTATGTCGTGCGAACGGCGTTCATTTGGACGATCCGAGAAAGGTCAGGCAGTGCTCCAGCAGGAGTGCGTGAATAAACTGTTCTCTCAGTGCATCAGCTCATGCATCCCGAGGAGCAGGAAGCCGCCCGTTTCGTTCCTTTCACAACGGAACCGAAACCGTCGAAATCTGACGGACTTATGAATTCTGTTTTGGGTTACAAACCTCTCAATACAATACTGAATGGATGGTTGCAGCGGTAAGTGGTAGAAACCACTCGCCTGGGCCGTTCTTGTCGCGAAAAGAAAGTGTCCGCAAATCGTCCAGCTCAGGGATCAGGTTGAAGTTGACCTAGTGTGGTACACATTATTGATGGGTCTACCTCAAACTATGCACTATATGCATTATCGGGAGTTTGGATTTTTGATATCTATTTGTGGAGGTTCATCGCACTCATTCTGTGGTGTGTGTGGCGGAAGAACAGAGGCGGCAAAGGGGAACTCGCCACCAACAGCCAACGCCCACGCAGCAAGGTAATCAGCGAGTCGGTGGTGGCAGGGACAGACTTCAACATGCGCTCTGACGAGTATGTGGGTAGGGTAGATGAAGAGCGAGGACACGGACGCTGTGGCGATGGCGCTCCTGGACGACGAACAACGCCATGCACCCAGCGCCAATGGCGGCGACAGCCATCAAGCGGAAGACGTTTATGATGACGCACGGACCGAAAGTGACGTGTTTGATCTTGGCCCGATGGACGACGAGTCCAAGTCGGCGGCTTCCGACGCGGAGGCCGGCGCGGAGGAAGCGAAAGAAGCGGAAGAAGCGAAAGAAGCGGAGGAAGCGGAGGAAGAAGCAGAGGATGAGGCGGAGGAG